>CAUYSK010025269.1:0-63267 GCA_963575035.1 Avahi laniger | reverse complement strand
TTTTTTTTTTAGACAAAGTCTCACTGTGTTGCCCGGGCTAGGGTGCCATGGCGTCAGCCTAGCTCACAGCAACCTCAAACTCCTGGGCTCAAGCGATCCTCCTGCCTCAGCCTCCCGAGTAGCTGGGACTACAGGCATGCGCCACCATGCCCGGCTAATTTTTCTATGTATTTTTAGTTGTCCGATTAATTTCTTTTTATTTTTAGTAGAGACGGGGTCTCGCTCTTGCTCAGGCTGATCTGGAACTCCTGAGCTCAAAGGATCCGCCCGCCTCGGCCTCCCAGAGTGTTAGGATTACAGGCGTGAGCCACCGCGCCCGACCCACATCAGTTATTTTAATTTTGTCATTGTTTCTGGAAAAGAATTCAGAAGCAACCCCTCAACCAATAACAGGTAGATTCCTAGAAACTTCTGTACTGGGGAATTCATTGTAAGGACTAATTAAGATCCACACAGAGAAACGAAAACTCATTGCTAATGGGTGTGCCTATCTGGGGAACAGCTGGAGGGAACTGTCATTTTGCCTGGTCACCTAGGGGCTCTAAAACAATGAGGTTTGGTTGTGAAATAACAATAACAACAGAATAGCTTGTGGTTGCATATTTTCCAAGGACCAAATACTGTTCTAAATAACATTTTTAACGCATATTTAATACAATCATCTTATTAGATTGTTACTATAACTATCCTCTTTTTATAGAGTAAACTTGGAAACTTACAGAAACAAAAGGTCAATAACTTGTCCAAGGTCATACACCTAATAAGTGGTGACACAGGCAGTTTAGCTTCTGAGTCCGTGTTCTTACCCAATATACTCTACTGCTCTTTTATATAGATAATATATTTTTCAACGTAAGAAACACACATTACAAAAATTTGAGAAAATGAGAAAAAAACTATTATGCTACAAACCTCACATAATTGCTGTTAGTATTTTGGGATATTTGCTTTTGCTTATATGCATATTTTTTCATTCACTATAGTTCTATGATTTTGATTTTTTCTCTTCACATTATATCAGAAGTATTTCCCATGTTGCTAAAGTGTTCAGAATGTTCACTTTTAATACCTGCAAAATATTACATAGACTGGATATACTGTACTTATTTAGCAAGTCTCTAGTGTTAGTTATTTAGGTTGCTTCCAAAGGCCTAAAGCAGGTTAAAATGCATGTAGAACCAAACAGCCTGGTTAAAATCCTTGCTATATAATCTTGAGCAAGTTACTTGACCTCTCAATGTTTCAGTTTTCTCATCTGTGGAATGAGGATAATAATACTAACTACCTCCTTGGATTGTTGTGAGGATTAACTACATTAATTGAAATAAATCACTTAAAACATTGTAGACATTATTATCATAAATAAGTCTGTAGCCAATATTTTTATAAGTGAGGCAATGGATATTGTAAAAATTACTTTCTTTTTTTTTTTTTTTCTTTTGAGGCACAGTCTTGCTCTATTGCCCAGGCTAGAGTGCCATGGCGTCAGCCTAGCTCACAGTAAACTCAAACTCCCAGGCTCAAGTGATCCTCCTGCTGCAGCCTCCCGAGTAGCTGGGACTACAGGGGTGCACCACCATGCCCCAGCTAATTTTTTCTATTTTTAGTTTCCCAGCTAATTTCTTTCTATTTTTAGTAGAGACGGGGGTCTTGCTCTTGCTGAGGCTGGTCTCAAATTCCTGACCTCAAGCGATCCTCCTGTCTCAGCCTCCCAGAATGCTAGGATTATAAGTGTGAGCCACCACGCCTGGTCTAAAAAATTACTTTCTTATGGCACAGTTCCAGAGATAAGATTACTACATCAAAAAAATATAAATCTTTTTTGTTCAAATAATTTATTCACGTTGCCAAAGTATTTCCAAAAAGTGTTACATAGATTTATATATTACCAGTGATATAAAAAGAAACCATTTTTCAAAGCACCCTTTTTGAGTTCATTAGATATTTACATTATATTTTCTATTGCTTTGACTTTCAATTCATAAATATGTTCTTCAACTGTTTCTAATCTGCTCTGATATCCATCTATTAAGCTTTAATTTCCATCAGCTTATTTCTCAGTTCTGGAATTTCTATTTGATTGTTCATCATAGTTACCAGTAATCTGAAATTTTCTGTCTTCTCATCTAATTTTTTAACTTATTAGTCACAGATATTTTAAGGTCTATTACTCCCATATCTGAATCTCCTGTAGCTCTGTTTTCAATCATTTTGTTTTCTGGTATGCCTGGTAATTATACTGAATGCTAGACATTGCATATAAAAAATTGTGAGAGTAGCTTCAGCCCCTGGAAGATCATATCTTCATCAGATGATATTTTACTTTAGCTTCTGACAGGTGGTTAGATGAGATTTCTCTTGAATTCCCTGCTCTCAGGAACTCTCCACCTTGGAGCTCTCCAATGCCTTTAAACTAATGTTTGCTAGATTTTATCCAGCTTTTCCTTTCTTTTTGTTCAAAATAAAAACAGGGTCTCACTATGTTGCCCAGACTGAAGTGCAGTGGCTAGTCACAGGCACAATCATCGTGCACTACAGCCTCCAACTCCTGAGCTCAAGTGATCCTCCTGCTTCAGCCTCCTGAGTAGCTAGGACTATGGACAAACACCACCACACCCAGCTATCCAGCTTTTCTACTTGTCCGTGGAGGTTGTATTGATCTCAATGTGATAGCTGGGAGTGTAAATCCTTGACATTAATTTAAAATAATTGATTAAACCTAAATATAATTTATTTTTGTTTTAGTGTATATTCATTTGATTATTTTTAAGGCTAGATGTTTTTATATGTTTGCAAATGTGTTGTATTTCATCTTTTGTGAAATGTGATTCTATTCTCATTTTGTGTATTGGTTAAATGTGATTCTATTGTTATTTCATATGTGGGGTGGGTGTTATTATGAGTTTGTGTGAGTACCTGTGAAATAATCATATTAACTCTCTCTGTTAGTAAGTTCAAATAATTGCACCTAGGCTACTGTTTGCTTGTTATATTGTTGTTTTAATATAATCAAATCTATTCTATCGTTCACTTTGCAATTTGTTACAATAAAATAAAATCCCTTTAGACTTCCTATGGTTTAAGTTTTGTTAATTTATTATGTGTATACTAAGTGTAAAAGTAAATTTTTTCCCCCAAACTGTTACTCAGTCCCTAAACAGCAAAATGTTTTCTGTCTTCATTGATTTGTGCTCCTGCCATTATCAAATATTTCATTTTATATACAATACATTTTGACCACATATTTTGCCTCATTAACCTATCTATTTTGGTGCCAGTATCATGTGGTTTTAATTATTGTAACTTTATAGTATATTTTGATATTTAATAAGACTAGTCTCTCCTCATTACTCTTCTTTCTCAAAACTAAATTTTGCTATTCTGGTCTATTTTTTCTTCCAGATTTATGTTAAAATCAAGTTCCCCTCCTGACTACCTCAAAATATAAAAAACAAAAGAGAGATTGTTATTAGATTTCCATTAAACTTATACTATGAAAAGAATTAACAATGTAAAAATATTATATTTTAAACTTGAAAGCAGTCTTTTGATTAAGATTTTTATAGCTTTCAAAAAGTTTGTTTAGATAGGTCATTTTTCTGGTTAAAATCAAGCATATAGCTTTATATATTTTGTTGCTCTTGTAAAATGAATCTCTTTTGAAAGTTTATGTTTGAGTTAATGGTTGCTGATATTTAGAAATGCTGTTGATTTGTGTCACTGTTTGTGTCTTCTAATATTTTACTAATTTATTATATTTATTCAGGTTTTCATTGACTCTTTTGGGTTTTCAAACTATAAAAATTTTTTTTATACATAAAAAATACATAATGATAATGTTGCGTTCTTTTGTTTTTTTCATTATTGCTAACTTTTTTTTTTTTTTTTTTTTTTGATACAGAGTCTCACTCTGTCACCCAGGCTGGAGTGTAGGAGCATGATCACAGTTCACTGCTGCCTCAAACTCTCGGACTCAAGCAATCCTCCCACCTCAGCTTCTCAAGAAGCTGTGATTATAGCAGGTATGTACCACCACGTCTGGCTTTTTTCCGCTCTTTATAGCTCTTCTTTCTTTAGTATATTTTGTTACATTAATCAGCATTTTTAAAATACTATTAAATAACATTATTAAGGCAAAACCATTATAGCACCTTTCAACCCACCCTGTTTGTTTGTTTGTTTGTTTGTTATTTATTTTGAGACAGAGTCTCACTGTGTTGCCTGGGCTGGAGTGCCGTGGCGCCAGCCTAGCTCACAGCAACCTCAAACTCCTGGGCTCAAGCAATCCTCCTGCCTCAGCCTCTCAGAGTGCTAGGATTACAGGCCACCATGAGCCTGGCCTGGCCTGGCCATGTCACCATGGTGGCATGAGCCACCATGCCTGGCCCCACCCTGTTCTCAAATATGTATATTTTTAGTATTTGACATTTTTAATGTTGATAATAAACATAAAATATTTATCATTATGTTGAAAAAATATCTTATTTTTCTATTTTTACGACTTTATCAGGAACAGTTATTACATTTTATCTAGTATTTTTAAAAACAACCTATTAAATTAATAATTTACTTTTTGAGGTATCTAACCTACTAATTTTAAGCAATTCATTTGTATAGTTCCTAATTTTGTAAGTTTTTGTACTGCTTGGGTACCCATGGTTCGGCTGTGGTGAATTTTATATTAAAAAATAGAATGTACAAATTATTTTTCATTTAAAGTTATTCAACACATAATCTTTGAGTACTATTATTCCTCCAGTAGCATTACACTGCTAATGATTATAAAACAGCCCCTTTTGTTATGTTTACTGTTTTTTGACAAAAAATTCTGCTTTGTTTGATAGTCACATTGCTATGTCTGATTCGGATGTGAACATGTTAGGCTGGAAAAATCTTTGCCATGAAAAAGTATTTCTGTGTCATTTTTCTTTGAGTATGACTGTTACGCACCACCAAATCATTAGACTTTCGTTTTAATTTAATTTGAGGATCTTTTCATTTGAATACAAGAATTTAAGCCATTTATACTTGTCATAATTTTTAAGCTTAATTGGACTTATTTTATACTTTCTTCTTCTCATTGTTTCCTTTCCATTTTGTCTTTTGCATGGACTGTTTTGTTTACTTTTTATCTTTGACAATTATTTAGAAAATATATATCCTGTTTCCACTTCAACTAATGCCAACATTAAATTGTCCACAACTATCCTGAAATGCATACTTATCTAATGATTTTAAAATAAAGCAACAAAGCCTTTTGTTTCCTTCATCTCCTTTTTCCATATTATGATCATTAGGTACAGATACTTTATATAAAAATGTAAAAACTTCCTTTTTAGAAATTTTATTGAAAATATTGCTCCTTTAGTAAAAAAGTATTTAGTTATCAGCATTGATTCTTAATTCACTTTGATGTCACTATACTGTATTCATTTATTGTCTTTATGTTCAATGCTTAGCACTTATCTTTTTCACTGAAATCTCTTATTCTTCAGTTTTTATGCTACCTCACCTTCAAGTGATCTGGACGTATATCTCTGCAATTTTTGCAGAAAAGAATCTTGGTTGTTATATTTCTGATACATGAATGATTTTGTTATTCTGTTTCTTTTACACATAAGCCAATAATTGGGTAGGCATAAAACTTTTTATGAAACAACTTTATTTCTACATCAATAGCTCTAATTCTAAATGTGCCATCATATTAAAACTAATAATGGCTGGTACAATGCAAATGATTTGTCTTAATGTATCAATGGTGTTATCTGCAATTCTATCTATAAAACCTCAGCAAGTAGGAGAAGTTATTTAACTCTCATATGGAAACAACCAGAGTTTCTGGTATACTTCAAACTTGTTTCTCTTAAAAATTATGTAGAAGTCTACCTGTGTTCTTTAAAAAGTTCTTGTTCTGCATAAGACATATGATGGCAATCTACAAAAGTAAATATTTTTTCCTTCATATATATGTGGAGACATTTTCTTTGTCCTAGAAATTTAAAAATTTACTAATCTATGGCTGGTATTTATATTTGTTCCTTAATTTTTGTTCAAAAGAAACTTTACAATGTCAATGTAGTTTTTATATATGGAAAGTTTTCTTCTGTTATAACTTTGATTTTTACTTCTGATCCATCTGCTTTATGTTTTAGAATAACACTCATTATGTTATTTATAAATTCAAGAAATGTTTATTTAATACTGTAGTATGTATGTTAAGCCCTCTGTTAGGAGTAGGGTTACAATAAGATGTTTATTGCCCTTAAAGAGCTTACATTCTAAGTTACAACTCTATAATTTCTCTATTTAATTATCTCTTACTCATTTAACTCCTATTCATTTCTGTAGATGTTTAGACTAGTTATAAAGTTTTTCCTCTGTATCTCTGATTTCTATTTCTGCAAAACAGAAATTTCACCTACTGCATTTTTTCATTAGCCATGATCCATTTTATTTTCACCCATTCTTATTTAATTAAAAACAATATAGTCTGTCCTACCATTTGTTACAATTACATTCCTGAGAAGACTCATATTATCAAAAGATTATTATAAAAATAATTATTTCAAGGGGAATAGGGAATGGGGCTAAATAATTTCAAATGGACAACATAAGATAATTTTTGCTACATTAATCTTAATAATAAATGTGTTTTTATATCTTCATGTTTTTAACTCAAATTACCACTGATAAATTGGTCTACCAAAACCAGTAAATATAATCTTAAACTTTACTGATCAGGTAATGTAATACAATGTAAAGTAAGATCAAGTCTTAGGCAAGGAGTTTCTAGGACCATAAATAAATTACATCACAATTTGCAACTGCCCAATGTAAAGAAAAGAGTATAACATTAATTGAGTAACCAGCCATTCAAACAAATCAATTCCAAATTTTTTAACAGAAGAACTTCATTTTTTTTTTTTTTTTATTTGAGACAGGGTCTCACTGTGTTGCCAGGGCTAGAGTACAGTGGTGTCATCATAGCTCACTGCAACCTCAAACTCCTGGGTTCAAGCAATCCTCCTGCCACAGCCTCCCCAGTCTTTGGGAATACAGGTGTGTACTACAATACCTGGCTAATTTTTCTATTTTTTGTAGAGACAAGGTCTCACTATTACCCTGATTCTCCTACCTCTGCCTCCCAAAGTGCTAGGATTACAGGCATGTGCCACCACGCTCAGCCAGAACTTAATTTCTACATCAGTGGTTCTAGTTCTAAATATGCCATCATGTTAAAACTAGTAATAGCTGGTACAATGCAAACGATGTATCTTAATATATCAATGGTGTTATCTCCAATTTCATCTATAAAAACCTTAGGAAGTAGAAGTGATTGAATTCTCATATGGAAAAAAAACAGTTTCTGGCAAACTTCATGTATTGGGCAATGTTAATTGTTCCACCTCCAAAAACTGCAAGGAAACCCAACCAAGTAGAAACCCAAGAGGGAAAAGCCTTGTGCTTTTGGTGTGCTTCCACGATATATCCCTTTTCCCATAAGCTCACACAGTCAGCTTCTAGCACTTACAACCAGAAAGCAAAGGATAAAACAAAAGACCAAAGAAAAACATATTTTTGTGGTGCTAACCTGTTTCAAGTCACTGGTACACAAGGCTCAAGAAGGCATCAGAGGAGGAAGCTTTTTATGTTTGACCATTAAAATGCAGAAATAAAGTTCTGGCCAGGAGCAACTTTCATTTTGCTACCATAGGAAATTCCCAAGGTATGTCAGGGTCAGCAAAATAGAAGATCACAGGAGCATGTTAGAGAGCAAATTGTATTTGAAGAAGCAGATCATTCATTGTTTCCAACAAGTAGAATATGCTTGTTTCTTATATTTTTATTGTTAAATTTTTTTCAGATGGTTCTAAAGCTTTTTAAGAAGTAGTATGTGGAAAAGTGTTCACACACTGCAACTCAATTGGTGTCTTTCCAGAAGTTCCCCAAATTGGAATCTTAAAATATGAATATAGAGATGAAAAACCAGCTTAAAAACAGTTTTGTTAAATAAATCTGTTTTTTAATTCAATGAATGATTTTAAAAATTAGCTTCATTGTTTTTTAATTTACCATCTGCTAACTCAATAAATATGAGTTCTTAAAGTTAACCTAATTGTCTTGGAATTTGCTGTTTTTGAAGTTGATTAAAGTTATTTAAATTAATTTTATTGTATATCCAGACTAGAACAAAGCATGTTTGTATTTGAATAGATCTTGGCTCATAATTTACAAATAAATGTACCCATTTGTAAAATGAACATTTTTGTTTATAGCCCTTAATATACATTAGTTGACATGTAGAATTCAGAGAAGAGATGCTGATATTAGATAATTAGAGATAGCACATTAACACACCAAAAAATGTAGCCACTAAAAATGGTGCCCAAGTACACAATTTTCATGAACTCCCTCTCATGTCTAATGAAGAGGAAATGTAGAGTGAGCATCAAGTGGAATGCAATTTCTTTTCACCCTACATTGCCATGGATGAAAGAAACTGTCATGTTTCTTTAAATATTGTTCTGCCTCTGGGCACAGTATATTGGACTAAGGGTGATCACTGGACCCAAGAGGGCCAATCAGACTCTTCCCTGAGAATTGTGAAAGATAGAAAGATAGTCCTTTCTCTGGGTGGCTTGACTGGAACATCCATGGCTCAAAAACAACTGGAAACGATGATTTTCTGTGTGAACTGAGGACAGGGGAGAGCCAGAATACCATGAGGAAGAAAAAGATAAGATATGGAGAAAAAGGCTTGACTTACTTTCCAATAGTGCTTAAATACTTCTCCTATTCTTGAGGTCCCTTTGCATCCCTGACTTTGGATTGCAAAAAAATCCCCCTCCCCTCCTTTTCTGTCTGAGACAGGGTCTTGACCTGTTGCATGGGCTGGAGTACAGTGGCATCCTTATAGCTCACTGCAGGCCTCCAACTCTTGGGCTCAAGCAATCCTCCTGGCTCAGCCTCCCAAATAGCTGCGATCACAGGCACACACCACCACATCAAGCTAATTTTTTATTTTTTGTAGAGATGAGGTTTTGCTATGTTGATCAGGCTGAAAATCCCTGTTTTGCTTAAGCTTACAGAGCCAGCACCTATCACTTATAGGTCAAAATAACTTGAACTAAATGCACAAGGGAGGAAATCCTTCTGGCAGTAATGATAGTTTAATCAGGGATTTCCAGATTTTGCTCTTCACTCTGTTTTTCTTTAGATAAACATAAATTTTTAATTCTAACCTGTAACTTACCTATTTTTTCTTTTATGGTTATTGTTTTCTATGACTTATCTACAAAATCTTTGTCTACAAGTTACATTATGTTTTACTGTAAAATATTTATATTTTTGTTTTTGTTTCTATATTTAGTCCTATAATCCATTGCAAATGAATTTTTGTGTATAGTGTGAGGTAGGGATCAGGGCTTTGTTTCCCCTCCACTGCCCCGCCCCACAGATATCTAGTTATTCCAGCATCATTTGTTGAAAACACTATTCTCTGCAAATTGGCTTACTTTGGTGAAGGTAGAAGCGGGAAGAGAAAGGGGATATAGAGAGGCCATCTGAAATTAAACTGAGGACTTAATACTAAAATGAAAAAGGAGACTTGTTAATGAACTTAAGAAAATGATGATAGCTTCTCCACTTAACAAAGAATGGGTTAATAATTCATTCATCAGAATTTAGTTCTTCTATGAACTCACATGTAATGAATGCACCTAAGACATATCTAATGATTAAAGATCAACTCAGCTTTCTGTTCCACACCATTGCCTGCCTACCCTTGTCTGTTTGTGTGCATCCATTGATGTTTCACACATTGACAGGAACCAGGCATGATGGGATCCAGGCTGGGGTTGTATTCGTTAAATGGAATAGACTACATTTACCCAAGATTATTAAAGAAAACCAAACCTATAACCAAGTCATAGCAGGATTCAACTGCTGGTCCTGGTTGTTTGTCCCACATTTCTGCATCATAATTGGAGCTTTTGTTTTCTTTTCAATTGCATAAACCAACTTCCAGGTTATCTCTAGAAGATCCTAGAGCTGCGATCCCTACCCGCCCCTGGCCACCACCACCACCACCACCACCACTGGGCTGCACAGCAGGAGGTGAGCAACAGGCAGGTGAGTGAAGCTTCATCTGTATTTACAGCCACTATCCATTGTTCGCCTTCCCTACCCCCCCCCACCCCGCCTGGTCTGTGGAAAAACTGTCTTCCATGAAACTGGTCCCTAGTGCCAAAAATGTTGGGGACTGCTATTAGAGTAATAATGTTATTGTGTATTTGGAATGATCTTAAAGAGTGAATGGTTCTCAAAATCCATTGCTTCCCAAAGCACAAGTCACAAATCACCTACACTTAAATCACCTTCATGACACACACAGAGAATGCTTAATATTTGTCCCAAACACTGGGACAAATAAGAGGCACTTAGCTCAGAAACTATAACCATCTTAGGCACTTCCCATGCTCTACTTGGTCACCTTGAGAGCTGAAGGCCTCAATATCTTGGCACACTGGTTATGCTTTTGTAACATAACATTTGGGTCGTTCTCATCAAAGTACTTCTACAAAAATACACAGCAGTGCATGGAGATCTATAGTTTTGGCTAATACGCATCCATTTTCCTTATTTCTGGAAAAATTACCTGCAATTTATCTTGGAGAAGATCTCCAAGATAGATCTCACTCCTGGCCTACATGATTTGTGTAGGGTGTCTATACCTCCAAATCCAAGGGTGGGCATTTGACCCAAGGCTGCTGAGTTAGAGAATCATGGGTGATGACCATGTTGATGACTCCATGTATGGGTACATGATACCATCTGATGCAGTCACAATCAGGAATAGTTCTTTAGCTGGAAATTCTGAGAAACAAGAATGCTCTTTGTACTTAGGTGTCTATGGAAGCCAGGAGGAAAGCCAGACTAAGAATGAAGTTAAAACAGGAGTGAACACAGAAGAAGAACCAAGAAGTGATTAGTGACATTATTTAAGCAGCTAGGACTAATTATGCCTGAAGAAGTCTTTACATTATATTTTCCAGTTTATGTGTTGGAAGGGGAAAAGTAGGACAAAAAGTGAAGCCAAATCAAAAATAAAACCTTCCTTTATGAGTTGGATTTCTGCTCCTTAAAATCCAAGTCTCCCAAATCCTTATGGATTGTTGAATCACTCCTGGTTCTACCAAATCTGAATTTCTGGTATGTAGCCAAGGACTCTGAATGTTTAACAAGTACTTCATCTAATTTTTATATGCACTAACGTTTGAGATCAACTGATCCAACCTCTTTGTTTTATACCCAAAGAAACTGAGTCTTATAAAAACTTAAGTGTTTTTCCCAAGATCATTCACCAACATCTGTTTATTCTAAGTGCACAGGGATTCCGAGTGAAAACAACAAGGATTCCTGCCTTCACGGACAAGAAGCCCACTGGCAAGTAGCAGAACAGGACCTAAAATTCAGTCTGTTCTTTTCTTTGTGGTGACTTGATTTCCCCAAGGTCATGCTCTAATACTTTTCTTCCTTACTCCAAAATATTTCCAGTTTAAAATCTGAACATGTACTAATAGCAAAGATTCCACATTTGAGGAATATTCATAGCACATAAAAATAAAAGATACTTTCAGTTGTAAGGAAAATGTTACCAGCGTATATGGTCTGGTATTCACAAACATTTTCACCAAAGTGGTAGAGGAAAGAAAGCAGCAGAAGGAAGCAGATGCAATACCCACCATTCCCTGCAAAGTCTCAAATAGCCAAAGGTCTTTATAGACTCTTGTTTTTTGTTAAAAATTCATGCACAATGTTGCAGTCAATTCCATTGTATGTGTAACTGCTTTAATAGAAAAATAGTTTCTTCTGAAATCTTTAAGTAAAAAAATAAATATTCCAGAAATAGAGGTCATCACTATTCTTTGGCTTGTGTATCTCCAGCACATGAAGACATTCAGGAGTACTTACTTATGACCCACTTATATCCCAGTACATTCATTTTTTTTTCTTCTTATTTCTATCCCAGCAGTTCTTTTCTATTAGAATAATGACAACAATATTAATAATAACAATAGAAACAATTATTAGTCTTTATTGAGTATTAACTCCATGTTGAAGCACTGTGCATCTACTACCTCCAAGGGTGGGTACTATTATTATCCCCGTCACATGTCACATGGATGAGGAAATTGAAGCAGAAAGAAATTAGGAGACTTGCTCAAGGTCATGCAATAGTAACTAGCTGAACCAGGATCAGAATCCAGGCAGTTAGACACTTAAGGCTGCTTTGCGTACATTATTTACTCTGAAGTTTACTTAAAACATAATTTGCTCATGCTGCCCCTTCATATTCAAAATTCATGTAACACGTAAAATGGAGGAGTTTTACTGTATACAAATTATATAATAAAAGTCAAGAAAGTTGATTTTCTTTTAGTCAAGAAAGTGGAATAAAAATTTACAACCTGTCAAGCCAAGTTGTTAAGAATTTAAAGACCTGATGGTCCAGCGAATTCGATGACTTTAAGAATATGGATGTACCCATGGGACCAAACCTACAAGAAAATGGTCTGCATGCCTTATGAGAGGGTACCTAGTGTTTCCAACATTTTCAAGTTTATAGGAGAGCATGGGATGTTGTTGTATATTTCTGACTGTTGAGTGGCAAGCAAGAGTAGCGTCAAAGCAAGAGAGGAGCTAGAAGAATAAGCAATTAGTGGACTCCATTTTTAAAATAATAACAAAAATTAAATATCCTCAAGACAGCCTTTGGCACCTGGCTAATGGGTAGACTGAGATAAAATATACGGTAGTCCTCCTACATCTATAGTTTTGCTTTCCAGGGTTTTAGTTACCCAAGGTCAACCATGATCTGAAAATAGGTGAGTACAGTACAATAAGATATTCTGAAAGAGAGAGAAAGAGAGAGAGACCACATTCACATAACTTTTATTATAGTATGATTCTTCAATTTTATTATTAGTTATCGATATTCATATCTTACTGTACCTAATTTACAAATTAAACCTTATCATAGGTATGTATGCACAGCAAAAAACAGTATATAATATGGCATTCACTGGAAGTCTTAGAATATATCCTTCATGGATAAGGGGAGCCTACATACTCTGATGGGTATTAATAGATATTTTGGCCTTCACTAGAAATACACATACACAAACTATACCAAACATGACTGCAGGCCAAAATCGGCTTAAGGATTAGAGGCATATTTTAAAACGTGGGTAAGTCATCCACATTTAATATTTGATTTTTCATATAAATCTGAATTTTTAGCCTTTCTCTTGAAATTGGAGATCTGACATTTGATATCTCTGGCATTTACTATCCATTTAGACAGAGAATATATTCTTCATATTGCCATAGTCCTCACCACTGCTTATAGTCTTTACTTGCTTTGCTTGGTCACATACATCCATGCCTGGCCCAAGGCAGACATGAGAGTTTGCAATCCCTGATGAAGGAGATAACGTCCAAACTCCAGAGAATGTCTGCACGATTCTTCACAATTGTGACCTTTTACAAAGACCCCATGTTCCAGTCTCACTGGATTCCTTAGAGTTCCATAAATAAGCTTTGCCATCCTCAGTGCCTTTGTCCATACTGGTCTCCCTGCTTAAAATATCCTCCCTCCATCTTCCCTTTCTGCCTAAAGAAGTCTCACTTATCTTCAAGACTTAGTTCTAGTGTCAGTTCTTCTATGAAACTTTCCTAAATCCTGCCAGCTAGCTATTTGCTTCTTCCTAAGTGTTCCCATAATACTTTCTGCCTCTATTAGCATTGTAATGGCTTTTTATGTCTGTTTGCCCAATTGGAAAATATGTTTCTTAAAGAGAAAAACTCTTAATCATCTCCATATCCTCAGTCCTTAATAGAGTGCCCGGCATCTACTAGGTATGCAATGAATATTTATTGAATGAACAAGTAGGATAAATGAATGAGCGAATGAATTTTTAAAATTTGTGTTATAAGATTATATAATGCATTTGATCTTTACAATAAGAGAAGTAACTAGTCAAGTCCACATTTCAAATTTTGGTAATAATCATGCTATTTTCAGATATTAGTTGTTAAAGTTCCTGTTTATTATACCCTTGCCAGGAAAACAAGCCTTGAGAAAATAAAATCTATATAATATTAGTAAATATAAAAGAGTGTACTTAAAATTGAAGGAGTGCTACCCTTTGGGGAGGGTGTGTTGTAGAGCTGCATTCAAAGAGAGAGCAGATGATGAAAGAAGTCATATCGTGTTGGCATTCAAGCTGGTGGTCACTCTGGCGGGCTTTACTCTAAAAAATCGAAGACTTGGGCCATAGATTGGCAAGAAGGGATTGTTTAGCTGGCAGGGTGTCATATGGACAAGAGTTACTACCAGTATAGTAGTCAGATCTCTAACCTTGGGCACAAGGTAGGCTGCACTATCTGATCTACTTGTGATTATTCTCTAGAGCCACACAACCAGTTCTACTGTGAGCCCAAAGGATGTGTGTCATTTCTGGGCCATAACATTTAAATGTTAGCATGAAACCCTCCACTGTGATCTTTATTTTTCCACAGCAAGATGAAATATTCAAAATGGTGACTCTTCCACTAGCCAGGAATCTGGAATGAGAGATATGGAACAGACCAGCTGACCTGCAATGGATTCATAGCACAACCAAGAAAACAACTTTTGCTGTATTAAGCCACTAAAAATCAGAATTATCAGAATTGTTATTTATCATAATATAGCCTATCCTGATGGAAACAACAGATTTGTTCTGTTTGGCTGCAAATGACAGAACTAAGACTAAGGGTTGGAAGTTTCAGGAGGATCAATTCTTTGCAATATAAGAAAAAGTAATGTACAAAGATGGAATGATCTGTTTTGGAAATTATTCATTCATTCACACAATATATATCGAATTCTACTCCGTGGTAAGCATTCTGTGGATATCCCTGACTTAGTGGTGAGTTCCCCTTTACCCAAGATATCTGCGTTGAATGGCCCTCACCCAAGATATCTGAATGGCACTTAAAGGTCAGTTTGATTGGACAAATTAACTTTAACAATATCTTTCAATCCAGAGCTTCAGGATCTCTACTCCTTCTGATCTAAAAAGAGTAAGAAAATCTACTTTTTCAAGTATTTCTTTGATGCAAATCACTTTACTGATATATTATTGTCTTTTCACATTTTAAAATCATTTTCCCAGCAAATAAGTTCCTTGAAGACCAATAATGATTTATTCCTCCCCTTACATCTTTCTCCTGTGATTTAGTAGGCAATATTTTATTGTCTCTTCTTTTAGGGAAATAATCAGTGTAGCTTCTGATACTACCATTGACCATTTGCTATGTTTCAGATTTGTCTTTCAGCCATTTCAGCTAGATTTGGACTTGTTAAAAAATATAATAGCACAAATGTATTATTGTCTTAGTTCATTCTGGATGCTGTAACAAAGTATCTTAGATTGGGTAATTTACAAAGAAAATAAATTTATTGCTAACAGTTCCGGAGGCTGGGAAGTCCAAGATCAAGGTACCAGCACATTCAGTGTCTGGTGAAGGCTTGCTCTGTGCTTCATAGATGGTGCCCTGTTGCTGTGTCCTCACATGGTGGAAGGGACAAGGTAGATAGCCCAAGCTTCTTTTATAAAGGCACGAATCCTATTTGTGCAGGTGGAGTCCTCATGACTGGATCACTTCCAAAGGCCACACCTTTTAATATTATCACATTGGATATTAGGCTCCAACGCATGAATTTTGAGGGGGCACCAACACTCAAACCATAGGAATTAACTGATTTACTTACAGGCAAAATGCCCTTTTCTTCTGAAAAATGGTCTTAGCATTGTGCTATTAAATTTGTGGCCAACCACATTATTTCATTACTATCTTAATGTTTAATGAGTCCCTACTATGTACTAGGAGTAAAGCTCACATAAGAGCTTACCAAATTATGTCATTGAATGCACTGCACCCAGAATTACATAATTCTCTATTAAAACAGAGCCTGAGCTCTCTGTAAAAGACTGGAAGAAGGAAAAGTAAATTCAAAATGTTGGGGGCAAAATGTTCTCTTGGTTCAACTCAGGGGAGCATACCAAACCTTAAATTCTGGGGGCTTAGCTGATAACTTGGGGAACCAGATGAGTAAATAAGTGTGTAAGGAAGAAACAATAATCCTTTTTTTAAATATCAAATTTCTGATAAACTTTATTTCAGGCATTCAGAATTGGAGGATCAGCTGCCTGCTGTAAGAAATTACTATTAAGCAGTAATTAAAGACTGAGAATGCATTTTTCCATTTCAAACCTGATGCCTTTCTCAGATGGAGATACTGGTACTGGTTAGGCAACTCAGCATTCTGGTAAACCAAGGCAGGAGGATTTGATGTCTCCTGGGACCTACTGGGACAGAAAGTGATCCTGGAAGGAAAATTTGTGTTTGACTTTGTTTTGCCCATTACAATTATTTATATTTTTTGCTTTGTTTTACAGAACTAAGAGCTGAGGTAGGCACTTGTGTCTTAAAAAAGCAAGGGTTAGTTCCCTAAAAGAACACTAACTCATAAATGTTTTATATTCCTGTGTCTTTGGAATTGTCTGCATAAAATGATGATCAACTGAAAAAGGTGGATAAATTCCAGTGAATTCAATATCCATTGACAGAAGGAAAAAAGGGCATATCAGAAAGCAGCATGGATACATATGCTATTCTTCTTTATTTAGAAAAACCACACAAAAATACAGCATAGTTGATATTTGTTACCAGGGCTTCAGAGTCGAATCAACCACTGTGTAATAGATAAAATAAGACTTCACGGATATCAGGATTTTCCTAGAGTGCTTTATTCATAGCCGTCTGACAGAAGAGGACCTAACAGAGCTTTTAGGAAAAACTGAATTCTCAGCCCACAGTTACTTTCCAGGAACTTCCCTGTAAACAGAGCTCTGTGCTGGCAGGATGGAAATCTTAGCAATCTCCCTCCTGCTTCCATAGTTTCCTCCTCCCTAAATACAATTATTTATGGGGACTTAATGAGAGAGCAAGCCTGGTGTGAAAGGAACTCAAGAAAGTGCAGCTTCTAAAAATACACCTAGACAGCTCTACAATCCTTATTGTTACACCTGACGTTCTGCAGTTCATGCTATGAACCTAACTACACTCTTGCCAAATACACACACACACACACACACACGCACACACACACACACACACACACGTCAAAAAGTAAAAACTGCTTTCTCTTTCTGCAGCCCCCTTAACTTTGAGTAAACAGTAGTGATTTTCCGTTGTTATACTCAATGCAAATTTCCCAAAGGCAACACGACACAAAAGACCTGTTGGCTTCCTCAGAGCTGGGGGCAGGAATGGTGGGGGAGAGGAATAAAGTTGATCGAGTTCCAGTTTCTCCTTAGCCTGGGGTTCTGAACCTCTAGTCACCCTGCTCTCCGAAAGGTTTCTGGAGTTTCGGTCTCCCTTTGTGAAGGTTCTCTGGCCCCTTCTCTCCCCTGTCATTGAAATCCTCATCTCTTCCCCTCTTCGCACCCAGCTCTTTGGGGAAATTGGACCTCAGTTTAGGCGTCTCACTCCCAGTGAGGTGAAAGAAGTACAGCTGCTGACATGAGGACAAATACTGAAACAACTGGGCTGGGTCACAGCGTGAGGGTCTTCAAGAGAGGACCCCCCTGCTTCCTCCACGTGCTCCTCAGTTGGGGTGCAGCGCTCCTAGATGGGGCTTTAAGAGGGACGAGGGTGGGATGAAGGAGATGGACAGACCAGGCTGTAAGGGAAGGAGGCCCTCCAGGAAAGAACATCTCAACCGAACACTGAGGACGAAAAAAAAATTGGCCTACATGCCCCTAGTGGGTGGGCGATACACCCCACGTAGGCTAGGTTGGGGTTGGGGGTGCTTCGAGGCCTCTCACCTGACTTCCTCCTCCGCTGGCACACGCACTACAGTCACCCTCCTATCCACCGCCCCCCCTCAAAAACCCAGACAAACAACGAACAACAAGAGGAAGCCGCAGGCAGCAAGAGGAGGGGTGCGCGTGGTGGGGGCCCCGGAGAGGTGAGGGGGCAGGGTTGGCGGGCGTAGACAACTGCGCCGCACACCCCCCGGCGCACCCCCAAGCGCCCCCACTTACCCCTCGCGTCTGAGAGTCCGGTCTTCTGCGCCAACCCCTGTGCGCGCCCCCTTGCCCACCCTCGCCCCTCCGGCCCGCCGCCCCCCACACCCGGGCCGGCACGCAGGAAGGGAGCCGGGGAGCAGCGCGCAGCGGCGGCGGCGGCGGCGGCTCGGGCTCGGCTCAGCTCGGGCTCCAGTGCGCTTAGTGTCGCTGGCGGCCGCCGAGGCTCCCACCGCCAGGGGGAGAAGCCGGGCGGGCGCTGGGGAGGCGGGCCCGGCCCTGGCCGCCCCGCTGGCCAGCCCGCGCCGCACTACCTCCGAAGCGGCGGCTGCGCGGGGTCTGCTGAGCCCCCGGGCGCAGCGTGCCCAGCCGGAGGCGCAGCGGCTGGATGCGCGCCCCGGGTGGCTGCGGGCTCCCGCGGGGGGCGCCCCGGCCGCTCCGGTGCGCCTCTAGACTGCGGGCGCGGCGACCGCCGAGCGGAGAGCAGCTCCCGCCGGCCCCTTCCCCCTCCCGCCCCCGCCGCCCCCTCCCCCTCCCCCTCCCCCCGCTAACATCTCCTCCCTCCCCCTCCTTCTCTTCCTTCCCTCGGCCCCGCGCGCTCGATCGCTCGCTCCTCGCCTCGCTCTCCCCTTTAAACGCCCACTTCGGATGGGGAAAGAAGACAACTTGAAGTCAAGTTGCAATTAACTTCCGCGGCAGCCGCAGCTCCGGCGGCGGCGGCAGAAGAGGCAGAAGCCGCCGCCTGGGAAGTCCGACGCCGGCGCGCCCGCCCGGGGAGCCGATCCTGGTCTCCGGCCCGCACTCGACAGCCACTGCCGCCCCCAACGCCCATGCCTGAGTAAGTTCTGCTCTTTTGCCTCCCCTTCCCCCCCACTACTCTTGCTCTTTTATGTCCATCTCTCTCTTTCCCCGGAATCCTTCCAAACTTCTCTGTAGCACCCACCCTGCGCTCCTCGCTGGCTCCGCTCTCGTGGGCGCCTGGCGGCAGGGGTCTTCGAGCCCCTTCTCCCGCGCGCAGACCGGTCTCAGAGCAGTGGGGTGGGAGAGTGAGGGAGAGCGGTCGGGACGGGGGACTTGAAGAAGCCATTCGTTCTCTGTCACTGGGTGAACACGCTAACACACCTGCCCAACTGTCCCTCGCTGAACAAACTCCTTCTGGTCATCGGTATGGCCCCTTTTAGAAGAGAAAAGGGGAGTGGAAAAGACCGAAAGAAGCAAATGGGGAAACGGGGAACCCGTCTGTGTGCCCCGGAGCCGGGCGGGCAGTGAAGTGCCCGAAGGAGCGGGTGGGGGAGTGGAACCGTTCCCCCGCCGGTCGCGATCGGCTCAGCATCCTTCCCCTGTCCATCCCCGCCTTCCTCCGCTCCCCGCCGGCGCGGCTGGTTGGAAGCGTCTGCGGAGAGGGGCCTGGGAAGTTTGTGGCAACTTCTCCATCCCGGAGCCACTCGGGCGCCGGGGCGCTCAAGTTGGAGCCCGGAGTTTGAAAGCGGCGGCGCTCCGCGTTTCGGGACTTCGCCGGCTGGAGCGAGGTCGGTGCTAGAGTGACTGTGCCTTTGGAGTTGGGCTGGAGGCAGAAGGAACGGCGGCCTTCTTAGCGAAGGCCGGGACATCACAGGTGCAGCCTGGGGGTCCGCACCGCATTTGCCTCCTGCGGTCCAGACCCGAGTGCGGTGGCCTTCTCCGAGAGCTCCCATGCAAAGGCTCCCGGGGCGGCGGAACTGGGGTTTGGGAAACCGTGACGAGAGGGACAAAGCAGGTAGGTGGCAGGTCTGGGGAGTGCCACGTGCGTACTGGGGAAACGCATTGAGCAGAACCCTCTTAGGATGACCCCAGAAGGCCGAGAGGGGAGAGGAGTGGAAGGCTGTTGTTGCGATATTGGCCCTGGCCTTCCCTAGGGCGTTGCAAATTTCACTTACAAGTGTCAGCCACCGGGTTGTCTCCCAGAGTGTCCTGGTTGGCAGCTTTGACCTCTGCGCCCTTTCTCAGCGAACTTTCTCAGCGGCAATGTGGATTCCCAGGCAAATGTTGTAGGACTTGGACTCCACACGATTGTAAAAGAGAGGGAAAACAGAAAGACACCCTGTTCCCGGGAGGGAACCTTAATGCCCTGACTGACTGAAGTTCCATGCTTGCATCCTTGGAGGCCAGGGGACCTGATTTTCTTAAGAGGACAGAGGAGGCGGGTAAAAATGAGTAAAATGCGACTGCTCCTGTCCGGTTTTGTCCTAAGCAGTCCCTGAAATTTACGGTGTTTGTGCTGCTGACAGAGTAGCTCATCCCGTTGGAACTTAATTGAAATTTACACCCTATCTAAAGTGGATTTTTCTGAGATGTCAGGAATGTGAGATTTATTCTGTAGTCAAATGTAGCTGCAAAAAACAAAAACAAAAACACATACTTTAAGTCTGGAGAAAGTAAGGTTGAGGTGTTTGCACTAAAAACCTTTAATTTCGTGTGTGGTACTAGTGCTGTGATTTAGCAGCAGTCTTTTATTTCTATTGCATATTATTTTGGTAGAACAGTAGTACATTGATATACTGGCTGCTCCAGTCTGCTGGCAAACATTAGCATTCAAGCTTACATTTTTGACAAATGTGCAGACAGGAATAGCATGAATAGGCATCTTAAATATTAACAACCTAAGCATCTGTTGTGAAACAAATTTAATATATTTACTCTGTTTTTCTCACATTGTTAGAAAAGGTTATAATAAGTGCTTAATTTTAACTTTAGTTAGCAGAAGTAACTGGCTGTATCTTTCACTACCTCTCCAAGTGTTTAACACAATCACCAGACATAAATACTTTAATTAACTTGGTTAAGCACATTATTAAATACACTTTAGAAAATGTGCATAGTATGTAAAATGCAACAGTAGCAAAATACGTATCCTATTTTTGCACATTTTAAATGACTATGCATTTTATAAATATGCCAATTATGTTTATTCTTCATCTTCACTTGACACTTATTACTTCATATTTTTTGTAGGGGAAACAATATTTTAAATGTAGAATTGTTCAGTCATAGGTAATATGTAATATGTAAACAGTAGCTATAAAATACAAAGCATTGTTAAATTTGAATATGGCTACATGTAACAAGATTATACAAGAGAAATAAAATCACTACTCAATTTTGTATTCCTTTCTGAATTATGAATATAAATGATGGATGAAACAAGAACATATAGGGATTTCCCTCCTAAAGTACTAGCTCCTTAAAATGTGTGTGGGGGTTGGGGGTGGAGGGGAAGAGACAGAGAAAGAAGACCTAAAGAACTTCCAAAAGACTGAATAGTTATTTCCAGAATCAATGCATTCCTCACTTTCCCACAAGCTGAAATATGTAATAAATAATAGTGCTTTGTATGTAAAAGTATTCAAAAGGAATGTCTTTTGTTCAGTTGTTGTAATAAATTAATATATTCTTTGGTTGATAATCTACAAAAGTAGTTCTTTTGTATCCCAGCATCTTTAACAAAAAGAACAACAAAATGAATATTGGTTTATTTCTGCAGACAAATCTGTTGCCAGCTATATGAACCTGTGATTGAATAAGATATGAATATGCTGCATGATGGTTAAAAAATACTACATTAAATTAGTAAAGACTGAAATATCTGGAGGAGAATTTCAATTATTTTTTCATGTGACAGGTTGTGGATTGTAAATTAGGCCTAAAAGGTCAGGTGACAGGCACCTGTTCCTCATTATTGTAAAAATTTTTGGTTACAAACACTATTAAGCTAAACACAACATGGATATACAGCAGGAACTCTATATAGCACTCTAGTGGCTTTTCATCTGCTCTCTAAATTTTCATAAGGGCCATATATAGATATGCCCTTTACACAAATACATCATTTCTTCCATATATGTTATCTTGGATGACTGTAAGTAATATTATATTAGTGCTTGGGATTGATGAAGTATAGAAAATAAATGCTTATGACTAAATCAATCTTCAGACTATGTCTAGACACATTATAGTCAAATGCAAAAATATTCTTTCTAAACCCTTCTTTTTCCTTTATAATAATATTGATTATTAGAATTTTGTTTGTGTTTTAAATAGAAACTTCCTCAAATTGCCTTTTATATTTCTTAGATGAGTTCCCATTTTAAATGATGCCATGAAATATTTTACTCAGTACTCATAAATAAAAAGTAAATTAGTTGCTATATAGTGTCTATAGTTTTATGGCACACATAAAATAGAAAAAAATACATTTTACATGAATGCTTTTGGGAAGGGTATCATCATTTGATCTCTAAACCTGCTGTGTCTCTCAGGAGAGTTCAGCAATATTTCCATTAGAATTAAAGAGTGTGGTTTTATTTTTATGAATGGTTTACTTTTAGATATTTCAGAGAGCAGAATAAGCATACATATTGAAAAGATTAAAGTAGCACAAGGTTGCAAAATATTAAAGGTGCCAGTTGCTTTTAATTAGCAAGTGAGGAAGATTTTGAGTAAATTAGGTAACTTAGATTATTAAATTTTATGTTATTTAAATATGCTTTTGTCTTTTTGGTTTTGTATAGTTTATGCTTATTATATTAAGTATTCATTTTTAGCATTTGTGATCAGATTACAGAATAGTCATTACTCTTGCTTTTCAAATTGATTTGGTTTTCAAACTCTAAAACTCTGTGATGATTTTTACAAATTGGTTTGCATTTTGACAGAACAGAGTTAAGTTAATTAATCGATCAGGCACGAAAAATCATCCACAGTAGGGCATATTTTCTGGTAAAATGAAAGTTATGTTTCAGCATGATGAGCATCAGGCTTCAGTAATCTGTTCCTCGTATGGAATGAACACTTCCTACTTCGAGCTAGCAGGCACCTACTGTTTATTTACGCTGCATTAAACTGACAGCTCAGCAATCAGAGGAAAAATATTACTTACCTTCCTGAAGTAAATACCAGTTTATAGGTTAGTGCACGTATTTATATTCCTGTCACCACTAAATAACGGCTCTGTCTCCGTTTTAATATCTACCTGTGCTATAATCCAAGGCTTCAGACTCTTCCTGGTTGGGGATAGGGGTCGAGAGGAGTTTTTCTTATTTCCCAGTGGCAAAACTTGAAAGAAGAGTAATTTCATCGTCTCTTTTCTGTCATGTGAGAACCAGTTGAAAGAAATGTTATGCACTTTTACTTTGCACACCTCAGCTGTAACATCAAAACCCCCAAAAAATCAGTATGCCACTTAAAATAGTCATCTTAAAGCAACCTCAGGACAAATATGTTCACACACATTCAAGTGTGTGTTTGCTAAATTAACTGTCTACAAAGTTCCAAATAGATTATACTATTTGATTCCTTAGGTAATAACTTCAATGAAGTGTCTTTCTTTCCAAGTCTTAGATGGAATGTTTGAGTTTTTAATGGAGTTCTGAAAATGCATACAAAAGGGGGTCATTGTTTTATTGATTGATTGATTCTCCTATCTTTTTTCTGTAAGTATTTTTGCCTCCTTTATTTGTCTTCTTGTTAATCTGACATCCTCAAGGTAAAGGAGATTTCTACTAATAATACTAAACGTATTTGTTGTTTTCTTTTAAAAGTCCGTCTCTTTCAAGACCCCCTTAAAATGTCAAAATACTGTTAAAGTTGAGTTCCAAAACTCATTGTTAACTTGACAGAATGTTTATGTTTACTTAAATTATCTGAGAAACTCTCGTACTCATTGTCCATACACAGTTGTCAATCTCTAATCACATATTCTACTGACATCAGAGTAGAATATGGTCTTAATACAGCATATAAATCAAATCTGTTACACAGGGTTCTTCTCCTTCACTATACCAAAGAAAAAGTGTCTACTATGATAATTTATATTTCATTTCTAACTGCTATTCTCAATGGTAAGTCTGTTTAAACTTGATGTCTTCATGGAGTGTGATCAACACATTAACACACATTATTTTGTACTTTTGAACTTATGCCAATGGTACCTTGTGCTGTTTATTTTTTTAAGTCTTTTTTAAGATCAGATATTTCATTTCAGAGTAAATAGATACAGATTGTGTGTATATATATTCAGGGTGAGATTTAGTAGTGTAGCAATTCTCCAGCATATTGGCCTATTTTTATTCTTTCAAGTTATTCTGTATCATTTCCACAGTTGTTGCTGTCTGAAAGTTCATAATAGAAATTCTAATCACCTCTTTCAATGGACTTTCAAGGAGGTAATTCAGTTTATGCGGTGATCTAGTTTAGTTACAAGAGATGAAAATTAGTTAATGGGTACTTCAGGATTTATGTCCCTAGTTTCTGCCGAAATTTATCCAGTCCAGTTATTTGACATTTGGTAGAGAAGTGTCTTGTAATCAAAAATTGAGTTGGTTCAGTTTCCAATGGAGGAAAGATCTTGCTGGATAAAACATTTAACTGTGCAGTATTTTATTATATTCATCTCTCATTTTAGAGCTTGCTTATTGTTCCATGCATTTTTGAGTACCTAGGGGTGCAGGTCCCCCAAATGAGGCTGAAATGCTTGCAGAGGAAGCAGATGTCGGGCTGCACCTGGTTGTGCCTTTACTAGTAAGACTGTGGACCTAAGCTGGCCCCCTCCTCTGCACCCCTTCCCCCAGGTGTGCAGGAAGTAGAGGGCGTTATACTGGGTGAAGTGGGTGGACTCTACCCAGAGCTATGACCTGATTTGTGACGCACCCTCAGAACTGCAGTAATGGTCCAGCTGCTTCACAGGCAACTGGTTACCACCTCATTCGGGGATGTTTCTGCCTTGCTAGCAGTGCCAGAGAGAACTTCCTCATTGTCACCTCATCAAAGACTACTTTTTCAGACCTCTCCTGTAGGGCTGGATTCAGAGAGGAGCCTCTGGTATTTGGAGGGTAAGTGCCAGAAAGTTCCTACAGTTGGTTCCATACAGAGAATCAGAGCTCCAGTCACAGTGAAAGATAGGTGTTCAGTGTTACGGAGAGGTCTTTCTGTTGGGATATTGCTTTTTCTCAGCTATAGATGATCTGGGACCAGATACCAAGAAAAATTCTTCATTGGGCTTTCTTTTTTGGCTATGGTAGCAAGCTCCCAGGGGAAATTATTAGACCTTTCCTTGCGATACTTAAAGAAAAGGTAGTCAGTCAATCTGTTTGAGGGGGACTTCCTTAGATGCAGTTTTCCTGGAAGCAAGGTGTATAGTAGAGTTGATTGCTAGAAATTCCTCTATAGTCTTATTCAATGGTTTCTAATATGCCGTTAAGAGCATGTAAATGACAATTTGGACTTTGAATGTTAATAATGTTAAGGACTTTAAGGTAAAAGAGGTTTTATGTTATAAATATTTTATTGTAATAATTATTATAAATAAAATAGAACCTAGTGTATGCAGATATCTTTGAAATGGAGATAATCTTGAATATACCGTATCCGTAATTAGCTGTTTGATATTGAATGCAATTGAGTTTTCCTGTAGTGAACCAGACAATGGAAATCATTGAGGATTAACAAAAGGGCTATGTTATTCTTGATACAGCAAGCCTTTCTTTCTCCCAGAAAATATTTTATCAGTGAATGAAGTACTGAATTAATGCTTTTAATAAATTAAAATGCTTGCCGTTTTAAATTTTAAAAAGTCTAGCTGTAGAATTGATAAAATAATCCAAATGTTTTTCATTGTATTTTCACCAACAGAAATGATACTTAAATGTCCTATTTAATGGTAGACAAATTTCTCCAGACTGTGGGAGGAAAGAACAATGTTTTAATAACTATGCTTCTTTTTTAAAAAAATTTTCTTAGAGATGGGCTTCCTTCTGGGTGGTTTAAGAGGACTTGAAACAATTTAGAACATTGTCTTCAAAGTTTAAATATGACAGCCTCAGTTTGTATTGAGGTACTATATTTTAATAATACTGTATACTTTTTGGTGTTATTAGAGCAGTAGACAGTTAATTACAGCCTTTTCTGAGACATGTTAACTATATATTACCAATCATATTAAAAAAGAATGATGTATACTCTTACATACAAGCTACTGCTTGCTGGACTCCTTAAAAAAATTCTTTTAGAATGTATGGAGTCTGACTTTTGGTCCAGAATCATCAAAGGTTTTCTACTAAAACAACTTAATTTTAAAACTTTTCACTGAGTTATAAAATTTTTCTCTTTTTTTTCCTTTACTATTGATGTTGGCTTGATACCTTTTGCCAGTGTCATTAGAAATTGATGCCCCTCAGCGGTTTTAGCTTTGCTATATTGTATTTTGAGATGCCCACGTTTTCTTGTCTTTTGATGACTGGCCAACATAAACCATTAAAAGCTTATTGAGTTGATTTAGCACCTCTTAATACTTATTTTTGTGGAATCATTTTAGTTGCTGTTTCTCTAGCCAAATTATGTTTACTTAAAATTCTGTATAACCTAATTTTAAAATACATTTCAGCAGTTGATCACAGTGGTAGTTCGAAGATGATTTCATTATCCAAATCTCAAACCTGAGTTTTGGCTCTGGCAAGGCAAAACAGTGGGTGACTGACACTAGGGAGATTTCAAGCTGGACTTAGCCTTACTTAGAGATTTCTAACAAATTGGTTAACTATTTGAATTCCCGTAGTAAATTTGAATCTGTAGACCTTGTAACCTTGTAATATGGCACTTAAAAATGCACTAGTATTCCCACTTTCTGAAGTTTGTACGTGCTGCTCTTATTTATTTCTACAACGTGTTAAACTACAGAGACGAAAGTAATTGTAAGGTACATGTCTGTGTTATATGAAATAGTAGGAACTTCACAGTATTCTGTGCCTTGCACATAGTAAGCACTCACTAGAGAATTGCTAAGTTAATGATAAAATATTAAATGTAGCTTGTGCTGATACAGATTTATTGGGAAAGGAGACTTTTCTTCCAAATTTGTTGTCTTTACTGTGGTTATCTGAACACTTAGTCTACACATGCCCCAGTTTTCTGGATAATTGGTGTTTTTTTTTTTTTAACTATGTACTTTTTTTTTTTTGACAATAGCACCAGAGTCTCTGTTTTATCCTCATTGTCTGACCTTCGGTATTAGGTTAAGTATCTCTGATGAGGTTCATGGTTCTTTGGTGTTTGGTTGTGGTAACAAAGCATACTGCAGTCAACACAGAACGCTCCCTTGAGTTCCTTGTAGTTTAGCAGCCATTAGAGGTCTTTCTGATATTTCAGAACCAAAAACGCTATGCACTAGTAGTGGCTCAAGGCTGATTGACCTCTATTTGTTCATTCCTGTGATAGTGATTTTTTTCAGGATACCGTTGAATAAATATCGACCATGTTTATGGCATAAAAAGACATTTTCCATTGTAGCTATATACACTTTAAAAAATGGTCTAAGTTAGGGTGTTTATATTAATGAAGATTTCACTCCATTCTTTAATACTAGAGTTGCAATAAGGTTATGTTATCTACATCTAAAACATTGTGAAAAGTTTGGGGTATTCTATGAAAGTTATCTAAAAAAGATAATTCCTTTTAAAATTTATTTTCTTTTTAAAATGTGTGTGGGGTTATGTGCAAGATAGTCCTATTTAGTTACACAGAAGAAAGTATCCCTTAAGTAGTGCGGTGCTGTGTGACCTATTGCATTATCATGCACATTCTGTCTCTTTAAAAACAGTCTCCTCTATTTGCCCTATTAATTGTTGATATGTTGCCATCCACGAGAAAAAAAATTAAAACTGTAATTAAATAATCATGTGATGCTCCTTAGTGCCAGTGAGAGCAAACTCATTTTTCCAGGCCTTGATGGTCACTGATTATTGTATTACTACCGGCTTGCTTTATTTTTTTTAATGATTCTCTATCTGTAGATTACCTAACCAATGTCCTTCTTTTTAAAATTAAAGAAAGTAGAAAACATTCAGCCAGTTAATTGGCTAGAAGTCCTCAGGGACATAAGGTAGACATACCTTTTTTGCTTTTGGTCACCTGGTAGGTTCTTTGGGGAGGCTACGTCAGTGGTGTGGTTGCCTGCCATTTAATTTACACTGGTGTTTTGGCTGGGATAGAGGCATATGGGGAATGCCAGGAGAATTACAAAAGGAGACGGGTATTAAAATTCAGAAATGATTAAAATTGAAATAAAAGGATGCTGCTTCTTTGCCAGTACTCTGGCAGTCATAATGACACATAGAGATTAGTTTCCACCTTCATCTTTTCCTTCTTTCTCATTTCCTCTTGTTTATTGTTGACACATTTTCCTTATGTCTGTCTCCTGTCTCTGTGTCTCTGTATCTTTTTGCACCATTATGCATTGCCACTTCTCCCTCTTTCCGTAAGCATGGAGAAGCCTACTTAACCTTATTATAACAATAACAGAATAGGTTATTAATATTTAATATGCACATGATTAAAATTTCTCTCCCTTAAACATAGGTCAGCTGTATTATTATTAACCGGCATGTAATTTTTCATTTAAAATTTTCTTATCCTGCCCCTTGCTGTTTCTGAAATGCAGTTTACTTTAGTAGTGATTTAATATATAACGTTTAGAAAACTGTGGTCGGCTAGTGAGAAAAGAACTTACCAGTCATGGATAATCAATTATGCATGAACTGAGATGTAACAGATGGAATCTGGTGAGTTAAAGTTTCTCTTTGCTTTAGTGGTTTTTTTTTTTTAATTTGTTTGTTTGACACCTGTCTCTTATATAGAGATAAACATCTAACAAAGCATGTAAGAAATTTCCTTACATTTTTATTTTCTCTTTAAAGTGAACTTAATTTTTTAAATTAAATTTAAAAACAAAGAATTTTTTATGTGGTCTTAAAGATTATCAGATTCTGACTCATAATTTTATAGTTACAGAACCTGATCCTGCTTAACTAATGAAGGATCACTCAGCTAGCAAGTAGAGTAAGAAGCAGCAAGACCCAAATCTAGTTTCCCTATCTTTTCTCCCCTACTTTTCTCACTATGCCTGCCCTTCATCCTCTCTTTTGTGGGAGTTACTCAATAATGGGGTGTTAGCACTAACTGGATTATAAAGGCTTTCTAATGAAAACTGTGGTAGACTAGTTTTAAATTGTGTAATACTCTCTTGCATGACATGCAAATATTATCTCTGTACATACATCATGTTTTACTATATGTATATCATACATACATTCACTCATACTTGGATGTTGGCCAAACAGTTGGATTTGTTAAATCTATTGAGAATGCCAAAGATTGGTTTTACATCCTCAACTGCAGCATATGCCAGCCTTGAAGATGCGTTTACACTTGCTTGCCGTGTTGTAAATTTTTAGTGACAAAACTCCTTTGTTCAAAGTGAAGTAAGTTATTTTTGAGAGCCTTGTTACTTCCAAGGAGAGATAAGGAGTTTAATTTTCATTAAATATAATGTGAATATGTGGTATTTCTTCAACTGTTAAAATAATAAAAGAATAGTGGATATTGACCATCTTTAAAGCAATGCAGTCTCAAAACAGTTACAAGCTGGTACCCATCAAAATTTTTCATAAACATGCTGTTTGTTTCTCTCCCAAATGTATTTATGTATAAAAAAATACAAATGAAAATAGTCTTTACAAAATAAATGAAATGAAATGATTAAAAAAATAGCCTCGAGGCTCTCTAGTTCTTTTTTTAAAGTTATACTGAAGCATTATTTCTCAATTTTTTGCTTCATATCAGCTGGAAATTTGCATGTATATTTATAGTCCATATTAGTTATCTAATGAATTAAATTTCACAATAAACACACTAATAAAGAAAAAGGCACCTGCAAGATAGGTAACCGGGTATGCTTTAGCTGCAACTATAAGCTATTTTTTTGTATTTTATTTAATGCTTTTACATATAATAAATATATCTTTTTAATGTGGCTTCACTATGTATTAATATTGCTTAATCATGCATATCAGAAAAAATGCATATATGTAGGTATGAACTTTAATAAAATATGATTTATACATGAATTTCCAATTCATTAAAAACTCCATTATTAAATATAAAAGCCCCTAATATAAAATCAGTAAGAATAGAGGATGTAAAACGGAATATAGAACAGTATATTGTAGGAAAAGATGATATTTCAGATTATTATATGTAGAAGTAAATACTTTAATCCTTATTACTATTGCTAAAAAGTAACTGACAAAATTAAATTTGAAAGCCTTTTGATTTTTGCAACAAAAATTATTTTCTTTTATTAAAAAAACACAATCTGAAGTCTTTATATGTAGACAATTTGTAAATTATTACTTTATACAATTGTTGCAGTTGCAGCTCTGCTGCATGTGTGTGACACTCTAAGTACTGTTCAACTGAAAGGGTCTACTGTTTCATGAATCTAGTTAATTTTTACTGTTTTGAAAAACATCCAAGAAGAATTTTTGGACTTAAGATACTCTTATTTGCTTGTTTTTGTCTATGTTTCTTTCTCTCCTTTTGCTAAGATATTATATTGAATAAAAACTGAAAAGAAAACCATTTTCTTACATTGGAGGACCCTCAAATTGGGTGGGATCTTGGTCTCTAATTACCAATCCATGTTAATTATCCTTGGGTCAGGTATTCACAATATGAATTAATTATCACGCGTAGACTGGACTGTAGCTGTTAGCAGGTAAGGACAAAGCAGTGGAAGGTTGTGGGTGGGGATGGGTTTGTTCACTGTTATTGTAGCTCACTATTTCTCTGAAGCTTGGCATAATATTTTCGTGATAATATCTATCTATCAATCTTAGGAATAGATGAAAGAATTGTTTTGCTTTAGTTCTTTTGTTTTTAAAAAAATTTTATTGTGGTAAAATATATATAACATAAAGCATGCCATTTTGACAATTTTTAAAGTGTAAAATTCAGTGACATTAATTACATTCACACTGTCGCGCAGTGATCACCACAATCTGCTTCCAACTCTTTTCCATCAGCCCAAATAGAATGTACTTTAGTTTTGAATTAAACTTCTCCTTCAATTTGACAAATTTCAAGAGTAATGGTGATATTTAATCATTGTCCAGGTGTGGAGCATTTATTTCTAATGGTGGCTTTCCTTCCCAATGGACAAGCCCTGGTCCGGTGCCTCATGGCAATGAGAATAGCAGCACAACATCAGATATTGCCTTTGGCTGATGTTTCCACAAAAATGACCTGGATTAGGATTCAGGCACATCGTAACCTCAAACTCTTTGTCCCTCCAATTATGCTAGGAAAGATTAGCAATAACTTTCACATCACTAAGGAAATTTGGATGATATGTACATCTTGGCTAAAGCTTGACTGGGAACAGTTGCTGTTTGACTTCACTGGAATTAAAAATCAGGGGATTTTACCCTGAGCTTCCTGAGAATATTAAAGCCATAGTAGCTAGGAGTGAGAATGTCCTGCAGTTGTCTCCTTGGCATGGTCAATCTGAATACTTTGGTTCTGCTTAAGTGCAGTGACTTGGTCTGGAAATAAGTTGAATGATTTTCAGCTGTTTAAGAAGCCCACTCAAGATGGAACAGTTTTTTGGGAGAAAAATCAAGCTCAACTATATCGAAAAAAGAATTAGAGGAAACTCAGATGGTTCTGGCTCCAGTAAATAATACACTGGTTTTAGAACTGTACTTCCATGTGTAATTTTGTGGTTAGTTGCTTATGTCTGTGATGATAAATCACATACCTGCACAGGATTTCTGGCACCCCAGTAAATCTCATGCAAGTGCCCAAATGCTAATTTATTATGATTCCTCAAATAGCATACCTATATTTGCCAAATCAATGATCTAATAGCTTACCCTACTTCCATTTTTACTCTGTTTTGTTTGTTTGAAACAAGTGGTTTGCCTGCACACACATTTTTTAAATTTGGGGCCACTACTGGTTCTTAGAACAACCTTAATTTTTCCAAGTGATCCTGGGATTGAGTTAAGAACTTCACCTCGGGAGTGTCATAGCAGGCATATTTGATTCTCTATATCCAAATCATTACCTAAGCCAGTAGATGCCAAACCTGGCTGTATATAGAATCACTTTGGGAGCTTCAAAAAACTAAACGCCTGGCCCCTGCCTCAGCCATTCTAATTTAATGGACATCTGGATTGTGATCCCACCACCTGGTTTTACTTCTTAAGACTGTCAATAAGCATTCTTAGAAACAGTCACTTATCAAAAAAAGTTCTTGAATTTCCTCCGCATGGTTGCAGGCCCAGTGTGAGACTCCAGGGGGGGAAAAATATATATATACAAATACACACACACGTATATATATGTGTATATATAAGTAAACCTTCAAGTGCTTACAGTCTTGAAGTTTGGAGGGGCAGACATATAAATATGGAATGTCACATTGCATGCAGGACAGGTAGTGTGATGGAGCATCGAGAAGGAAATAACTAGCAGCTGGAGAATGCTTTGGATAGAAGAGGTAAAATCAATTGTATTAATGGAGATGAGAGAAGGGAGGACCCCACATAAGAAGGGGCAGAAAGGGCACTCCAGGAACCATGGGGGAAAAAAATGAGGCATCCTGGCAGACTCAATGGCAATTGCAGAAATCCTTCCTGCTCCCTACTCAATTTTGGATCTGGGTCTAGATAGAGGTACCAATTTTGATAGAGTTATCTTCATTGTGTCATGTCAAAGAAATGATCCGTACTGACATCTATGAAAGGAATGGTAACTTTAAATTTTTTTTTTTCAAATAAATTTTTGCTAATAAAACAGTAATGTTTCTGGGTAAAAGGCCTGGGTATCCTATCAGTTTCTAGACACCAACTAAAATGGCTGCTCACTTCCCTTATCCAGACCTCCCAAAACTAATGTAAACATTGGCTTTCTTTTTACTCAGCTATAATAATGACCTTTGTCTATTAAAACTATTTTATAAATCACCACCTAGTATTTACATCACCCCAAAGTAATTAGGGAACAACTTTTGATTACTATTAGCCTGGCTGTAACTGAACTTATTTCCCCAACTTATTAGGGGAAGAAAACAAAACCAAAAAAATCTTAAGTGCTATATTTACAGTGCACTATCATTACTTTTTTATCTCCCCTGCAACATTTTGAAGCCTTTTGCCATTATTTTTTGCAGCACACTATTATTTGTTTGGTATCTGGATGCCCTCCTAGTTTGAGTAGGTCTCTACATTAAGGCTTCCAAAAGAGCCCATTTCTAAGGCAGCTATGTTTATTTAATGTAGGTAAGGGTGGGGAATGACTGTGGTTTTAAAGTTCACCTATGAGATACTTAAATGTTCATGGAAAGCAGCTTTTGGAGTAAACATGTATTATTCCAAATCTATTACAGAACTCTTTCAAGTACAGACATGTCTATAAAGTTGTCTTAAATTTGTATTCAGCAGTAGACAAGTCTCATTCCATGCAGGTTTACAGATCTACGGGCTAATTCTAAAATGGAAAATTATCTCGATTCAGACATCATTAGAATGTCTGAAATCCATTCAGCACCTCTAAGACTCCTCCTGGCCAAATCTTGGATTCTCTTAGTCACCTTTTATAGGAGTTCTGTAGGTAAGCGCTGTCCAGTGGAACCTTCTGCAACCGTTGAATGTTCTATAATCTACACTGTCCCTTATGATGGCAGCTAGCCACATGAAGCTATTGAGCACTGGAAATGTGACTGAGGAATTAAATTGTAAATTTTATTTAATTTTAATTCAAATGTAAATGATATAGCCACCTTTCCCAATGTTCCCTCCTCCTACAATCTGTAAAAAAAAAAAATTATCAATGCAATTCATAGTGGAAGTTGGTTGCCAGTGCCTCTGTGAGCTTTTTGTTCCCATTTATTGTTAATATAAATATCACAAGAACACTGTATAAGTTCCTGGTAATGTGCCAGTGAGCAAGACAAAGTCTCTGCTCTCATAGGGATTACAGTCTAGTAAGGGACACATTTATTAAACCAATAATTATCCAAATTGTTGATTGATTAAGACTGTGATGACTGTTACAAAGGAGAAATACAAGATGCTATGAAAGTATATAATGGGGGCCAGAACTTCTTGTATAATTAGTTGGAGAGTTTAATCAGAGTTCTGATTATTAACTTAACAAGAAAAGCATGAGGCAGCTTCTCTTCCCTCCCGCCCCCCCAAGTTCAAGGCTAGGTCAGGTTGGCTGTAGGACCCACATCTTTCAGAGTAGGGCAGCTAGTATGTGTCACGCCATGACCTCCAAAGACGTGGGATCTGTTTAAGACGTGGGATCTTAATCTGATTAAGCTGCATGCACACACATACACTGCAAACTTGGGAACTTGAGCAAGTAGATTCTTTCCTAAACCGTATGCAGTTGTGATGATGTTGGTCACAGATAATACGTGAGAAGAAGGGTGCAAATGTTTACAGGATATTGCATTTCCTTTCTGATATATATTTTGACAAAGTTATTTGGGCTGCAGCCCCAGTTTTTCCTCCCTGCTCTTACAAATCGGTATTTGGTCCATTCAGGAAACGGTATGGAAATCAGTCCTGACACCCAAGACAGACAAAATGAGACACATGACAGCAAAACATATGGCTCGAATAGACATCCTTATATGGCCAACACAGACCATATTCCCAGAAATTCATATATGGAAAACACCACCTGCAGCTAAAGCCAAAAAACAAAGAGTTGACATGACAAAAAGAGCAATATGTTACATAAATTGTGCTGCTTTAAAAGTGTAGCGAGATAGCCAACTGTATTTGAATTAAAAAAGATGAAAAAAAAAAAACCATGTCCTTAGAAAGTGTTATGGTGGTAAGCATTGCTTTGCTAACATAGTCACTGGTGGAGTTGCCATATCTTAAAAGCATTCGAATTCTAAATGCTTTCTCTGTTTATTTCAAATGTATGTGCTATTCAGAACTCTGAATGTGTTTTAATGCTTTCGGATATCTGCCTGCATATTTATCTTAATACATTGCCATCTGAAACATGCAGTAGTCCATTCATTAAGTTTTAAAAAATCTTGTATGTAGCCAGTGTAATGCCTTCTCCTCATGTGATAGAAAATGGATGCACTCTGTTTTAAATATATGTCCACATGTTAAATAATAGTTCATGTATTTGAGTTCAATATTTTATGTTCTTGATAGCAAAGTTTATAAAGTTTATTTTGTTTTAATTTTTTTCAATGCTTAACTTGAATCTTTATTGTTAAATATAAAATGCCTGTGTAGAATCAATTGATGTTTTTTCCTCTCACCATGATAGTTGATGCTCAGATATGCTATCAAGGTGAGATTTTCTTAACTATTGCTATGGATTGAATATTTGTCCCCTCCAAAACTCATGTTGAAATTTAATCCCCAATGTAGCAGTATTGAGAGGTGGGGCCTTTAAGAGGTGATTGGGTCATGAGGGCTCTGCCCTCGTGAATAGATTAATCCATTCATGAATTAATGGATTAATGGCTAATGGATTAATGGGGTATCATGGGAGTAGGACTGGTGGCTTTATAAAAAGAGAAAGAGAGACCTGAGCTAGCACACTCAGCCCCCTCGCCATGTGATGCCCTGTGCTACCTCAGGACTCTGCAGAGTTCCCATCAGCAAGAAGGCCTTCACCAGATAAGTCCCCTCAACCTTGAACACCTCAGCCTTCATAACTGTAAGAAATAAATAATTTTTCTTTCTAAATTGCCCAGTTTCAGGTATTGTTATAGGCAACAGAAAACGGACTAAGACAATTATCTTTCTTTTTATCTTCTGTATTTTGAACTGGGTTTATGTGGCCAGTACTCAGTGGCTATCATGAATATCCTAAAGGGGTAAATAATATGTAGTAATTAAGTTCATCGGTGTAGTACACCACTATGGCATAAGCCTCTATGTGCCATTTTACTTACATCATTTCTTATAATCATATAGTTCTGGGGAAAATATGCTTGAGGGAAAATTAGTATGTATATGTGATTAATACATTCATAATTGTACTATATTGTTATTCTTTATGATAAAGCCATTATTAGATGCCATTATGTTCATTTATTCTGTTTATAATTTTCCAAGGCCATGTCAGTCTTTATCACATACTTACTTATTTTGTGTTTATGAATAGGTTTATGATTCCCGGATAAAAGGTACCATTCAAATTTAAAGTTACTATATTACTTCCCATGTTACATTATCATTAGGAAGCTAAAGTAGTCAGGATGCATTTTGTCTTATTTATTTATGAAAAATGATGGGATAAACATACTTATAATATTTTATTCCAGTGTATCTTAATATTGATACCTTCAGTAATCTTTGTTTAGTGTTCTTTTAGCTCAAATTTTGTATAACAGCTTTTTTTCTTTTGAAACATTCAGAATGAGGTGAAGTTGCATGGGCAAATGACTTTTTTTTGTGGTCCAGTATAATTTTTCTTTATTTTTAAATTTTGCTATTGTTTGCAAATTTGTACATGATGCTAGAGTCCCTACCGAAAACAAAGCAGGTTTCAAGGAAACATGTCAGGCATTACCAGTTTGAAGCAACTAATAAACTATCCATATTAGAAATTTCAAATTTAACCTTTTATGTTGTAAAAATCATTGAGATGTTTTTCTTTTAAATATCAAATACCTTTTTAAAATAAGTTTTAAGTACCTCCATCCACAATACTCTGACACAAGTGCTCCATTTTGCCATGTTCGTGTATTTCCTTATTGATTATATTTCTTATACTTTAGTTAAAACAACCTTATCCATATTTCCTCACATTTAAACTTTTAAAAATTTAGTATCATTTGAGCTTTTTACTAAAGATTGCCTTAAATTTCATTTCTCATTTTTGATGCTGTGTTTTGTGTTTAATTATGACATTTCTTTCTTTTGCTCAAGGCTTGGATTTGTGTGCCAACATTCAAGGTTGCCTTCCTCGAATTTTGACTAACCTTTTTGGTTTGTGGGTGAAACTTGGGTGCTATTAGGGTGGTATATTTTCATTGTTTTTCTCCTAAACTTGTGCTCCCTCAGGAAGCCATCATTTCCTATACTTTACCTTCTGCTTTTCTTAGATTTTTAATGTAAACAGTGTGTGTAAGAGTGTATTGGTAGCTTTAAAGAGCTTAATTTGCATATTTCCCTCTTATCTCGGTAACTTGTGCGAACTTGTTGCTTTATCTGGAAGAAAATGTTTATCTGACTGATTTTTCTCTTTTCTTTACCAGTGTATTTTGAAAAAGTAACTCTTATAACATTTTTTGTTGTTTAATGATTAACTGCCTTCAGTGTGCCAAAGTGATAATACTAAAACCTAAATGATAAATGGTACATTTCTATTTTGGGTGAGATTGTAATGTTCTTTATTTTTATATGAACTATATTTAATAGATTATCTAAATAAGAGGATCATACTTTTGTGTTAATGACCATTTATCTAACTGGCTAACTTACCCTAGATTAACAGCATAGGTATTTATTGCTACATCAGATGTATTTACCAACCCAAACTTTTCTCTGTTTTGCCCGGTGTAAATTATTCAAGAATGATGGCATCTTTTCCTTTATAAAAACAAGTCAGGTCTCTTTTCAAGTGACCCACATTTTGTTTAACTCGGCCACGTATTTCTTCTTCCAAAGTGTTCTATGGCTCCGAAGTGAGGGCGTTTTGAACCGCAGTCTGACTACTACAGAAGGCTCTTACCAAGTTCTTTTTAATGTTGGCTTTTAATAGTTTAGGGACACTCTCCTTTGCGGATAAATATTCGGGAGAGCGTTTCAAGGCTTCCGGCCTTTATTGCTCTACAAATGTTTCTGCAGCTTCGGTGCTTCTCCGGAGAGATCTACCTTCCGACTACCCCGTTAGCCACTTCCTGAAGTCTCCCTACATCAGTGCTGGCGCCTGTCACCTGCACGCCTGGGCCCCTCTCCCGCGGGGCCGGTGTTCCCTCCTGCCCCCGCCTCGCCTGTCCCTCGGGTGCCCGCCTGCGACGCTCCCAGCGTATTCCTTTTTGTGGCTTTTGTGGTGTGTGGGTGTTTGGTTAGTTTTTCCCCCGGCCCGCGCCCCCGCCTCTCGTGCCAGTCCTGCCCCTCCTCCCTCCCCGCCACACTCGCACACCTGCCCCTGCCGCCCGCGCGGCGCGCTCCCCTCCCCGCTCGGCGGACGCTGCCAGGGAAGCCCCCTCTCCTCCTCCCTCTGCGCCCTCCCTGGCGCGTCTGGCGGCGGCCGGCTAGCCCTCGCGCAGCGCCCTGTTATTCTGGGTATTGTGTGTAATAAATGTCGGGCCGCCTCACTCTAATCAAGCTCATTACAAATTCTTGCGCGCCCGGGGCCGGAAATCGTGCGCTCCCCCCCTTCCCTCACTCATTCACTAGTTACTTGTCTTTCGGCTTTTTAACTCGCCGCCCCCGCCCCCTCCCCCAATCCCGGCCCTCCAGCCCGGGTTTTAATCCCCATCCCTTTTCCGCCTTCTCCGTGCACCCTGCACCTCCCCCCCGTCGCCTTCCTCCTCTGCTCCGCACCCCCTTCCTCCTCCTCTCCCTCCCCCCGCCGCCGCCGCCGCCGCGACTTTCTCGCTCGCTCGCGTTCCCCGGACGCGGCGGAGGAGCCGGCCCCGCTGGGGAAGGCTCCGGGCGGCGGCGGGCGGCCGGGAGGAGGCTGCGTGCTCGGGGCTGGGGCTGCGAGCGGGGTGATTTTGTATTAAAATGAGGAGGAGGAAGAAGAGGCACCCACAGCGGCGGCGGCAGCGGCGGCAACAGCAGCAGCAGGAGCAGCGGCGTAGAGGGCTGCAGCTCGGGCGGACGCGCGGAGCCGAGCTGGGCACGGCGGCGGCGGCGACAGCGGCCGGGATGAGTCAACTAATAATTTAATGGGGGCAGAGACGGCAGCGAGGGGGAGAGCGAGCGAGGGGGAGAGCGAGCGAGAAACAGCCCCGTCCGGGGACTCGCGCTCACACGCACGCACACTCACACGCGAACAGGCACACACCTCTCCCTGTGCCACCCAGCAACAACCGGCCTCGTCACAACAACAACAGCAACAGCCGCCCTCTAGCCTGCCCGGGGACCCAGCATAAAGCCAGGGCGACTCCAGAGGACGCTTTCCACCCCCCTCTTCCATTTCGGGAAACTCCTGATCAGTTTCCTTGGGGTTTCTGGGTTTCTTTTTCCCCCCAAGTCCTAGTGCCATTGTGGTGCTCGTTGTTTACCTCGGACTCCGGCTGAGTGAGAGCTTGGCGACTTTTGGGGGGAGGGGGCGGGGAGTTTGTCGCCGCCGAGGCGGTAGAGGTGGCTGGGGGTGCCTTCTGATCCTCCTCGCCCCCTCCCCCCAGTCCCTCTTTCTGGCCCTCACTCACTGGGACCCCAGACGCTCACAGCCCTGCGTCAATGGGCAGGGAGAGGGTCCTTGGGGCTGTTGTCAGCGAGGGCGGAATCAAAAGTGGCATTTTAGTGCCTTTCCGGGGCTTTTTTCGCGACTCTCTGCTCCCCAGCCTCCCTGTCCCCCGGTAGATGCCCTCGTTAGGGGTGCGAGGCTGTGGGGAAAAGTTTAAGGTTTGTTAATATTAGTCGCAATTGCTGGGGAGGGGGTGGGGGGGATTGGAAGGGAGGCGAGGTGGCCTTCCCCTCTCTGCGTTCTCCGGGGTTCCTGGAGAATAATATTGCAAGTGACAGTCAGAAGTAGACTTTCTGTCCTCACACCGAAGACCCCGAGCGAGCAGCAGGGAGGGAGGGAGGCGAGCGGACCTTTTTATTTCCTTTTTGGAGACCTTGTCCGCAGTGATTTTTTTTTTTTCTTTTTAAGAGAATCCTCAGTCACCACCTCGCTCCCCAGCACCACCACAGTGTACAGCTCATAACGGGTTTTGCTTTGTTTTTACGATTTCCCCCCAACGAATCACTTGTCAGATCAATTTTATCTTCTTCCTCCTCCCGGCTTCCCACTCTCCCCTCCTCCCCATCGAAAACCCCGTTCTCTGAGGTTAGACATTTTACAAACCCATAGATGTTGTTTTTCGAATTGTGATTTTTTTTTTTAAGCCCCCTCTCCCATGGCTACTCTTCTAGACGTTTATTTCTGCCCTTCCCCCGCTTAGGGGGGCGGGGGTAGGGGAAGGGAAAATAATACAATTTCAGGGGAAGTCGCCTTCAGGTCTGCTGCTTTTTTTTTTTTTTTAATTTAAAAAAAAAAAGGACATAGAAAACATCAGTCTTGAACTTCTCTTCAAGAACCGGGCTGCAAAGGAAATCTCCTTTGTTTTTGTTATTTATATGCTGTCAAGTTTTGAAGTGGTGAGTTTCAGGTCGGTTTTGCTAATTTCACTCAGTAAAACTGCAGTGTTTCTGTTTCTAGATAGTACTTTGCTTCTTTGTCTCTTTAAAAGGTCACAGTGAAAGCTTGGCCTGGATCGTGCCGGCCATATGGAATGGATAAGGGCACAATCTTAAAATGTGATTATAGGGTTCTGTGGGGGCGAGGGAGGCGATCCAGCTAGGAACTCATTGAAAAGGATCCCACATTGCAAAAAATAGGTTCTCAGAGCCGGAATTTTGTGCTTTTCTTTCTTTCTTTTTAAAGGAAATAATTGCTGTGACTGAGTTCACTGTTTTATTCAGTAATTATCATATATGATCTTAGTTTATGGGCAGGAAAATGGGATTTTTAGAAACTAGCTTGTATTCTGTATGCCAACCAGACGTTACACTAAAATGGTTTTAACATGTGTAACTCAAAAGAAACTCCTCAGCTGGCGTGTGTTGAGACCGTAGTTAGTTCCCGCTGCTGTCAGTCCAGGCAGGCCTGTTGAAGGTTGCTCTTTTCAATCCCAAACTGAGGTTTGGTGAACTTTAGCCTTGGGCATGGAGTTTAAATGAGGAAATTGGGTGTTTTATGCGCATGTAATTTTGCTATAATGTAGAGCTTTTTACGGGATGACTTAGTGTTTAATAGATGCTTATAAGTGGGTATTCAAAGGACAATTTTGCATGACCTATATGATATTTTGATTGTCAATACATTAACTAAATTATATCTACCACTCTTTAATTTGCTGTACAGTTTATAGTACTGTTAAGCCTCATGATTACTTAATATGTTTTATAGCATTAACTTTGATGCTGTGGTTTACTATTTTCCTCCTTTTTTGCCTCTTAAATTGCTCCAAGGGTTAAAGATTTTCTTTTCAAATCGTATGTTTTAAAATTCATCTACTGCTCTAGGATAAAGTAACCAATTTCAGAAAAAGCAACTCTGTATTATAATCCACATGAAACATTGTAAAGAGTGTTTTGAATGAGTTAATAATCATTGCTCTCTAATTTTGGCTTTACACTGTAGTTGAATATAATGGAAAAGAGTAATCTTGATAAAAAGTGGTTAAAAAAGGCACATTTATTGTTAATGAACCTCATAACCAAAAACAGATGGGACCTCGATCAGCGGTAAACCTTTGGTTCTCAGTGTGCCACTCTAGAGTACAAAGATAAATAGCCATTATTATTTCTCAAACTTCATAGTACTTCAGTTGGCATTCTTAAGGTTGCTTTTAAACCTCCGGATTTAACAGTGCTACCCCTCTTTTCTTGATTATATGGAAAAAAGTAGTCTATGGTTAAACAGAGGAAAAAAGTGTTTACAGAAAAGCCGTGCTATTACAAACTGGCTTTTAATAAATCCAAACCCAGATTTGGTACAATAATTTTTTAAAAATACAAGCTATGTCAAATTACTAGGCAACTGGAAGAAATGGTAATTATCATATTTTCTCCGTTTTTTTTTTTTTTTAACTATCCCCTTAGTTTGGTAAGCTCAATATCTGAAGTACTATGAAAGTTCATAAAGTAATTCTTACTTGTTCTTATCAATTCTACTTAAAACTGTATTTTAGAAGTGACTTTGATATTATACTAATTGCTTTATTATAACTAGTATGACAACTAATGTCTAGTATATAATATAACTGAAAATAATTCTTTCTGAAGTTAATTACCATGTTAACTTCATTGCATACTAAGATTATTTTTGAGTACTGGAGATTGTGTTTTACCAGTATCATCGAGATTTCTTTGTAAAAGTGAGCCTGACACTTCAACCTGATGTGCATATGACAAAGTATGTATGAATTTTTTGCTATTTAAATTGTTAACAGCATTCTATTAATAGTGGACACCTAAATATTAACTCTAAAACACATGAGTTGTAATGCCTCAGCAACTGAGATATTTGAAGAAACCCTCCACTTCTTCCTGTTTGCTTGGGGTGAAATGATCCAATCACATGTTTGACCCAAGACTTGACTAGATCTTTGACAGATCACATAACTCTTGAAACTTTGATAGTAGAAAACTTTTTCTGTGCATTAACTTAAGAAAGCCAATGGAATTTAAAAAGCAGGTAGATGTTTGCTACCTTCATTTGAGATGTTTTATGTATTTTTTCTCATAAGAATTAAAATATATGTAAAAATGTAAACACATCCACTACATTTAACTAATATTTTGGGCTACGATAATCTTTTCATCCTTTATTAAAATGTTACTGTTGTATTCTATAATGAGTTTCTAATTTTTAAAAATGGAGATACATAAATATAATTTGTTATTTTCTTTTTAGCTATACTTGTGGTAATTCTTGTTCTAAAAGTAACCCCATTTCTCCCCACTTCGTTTTGTTTGTCGATGAAAAATCACCTTTTTATTCATGTATATTGGTACAGTTTTCATAAGTTTTGTTAATTTGAGTAAAAATACAATGCTCCTATCTAGAAATATTGTAACATCTGTATTATATCTAGGTATGCAATTTTACAAATATATTTGTGGAAAGATATCTGGACGTAAAACATTTACAAGGGACACATATATAGATATGGATCCCCACCCAATTATAACATGTCGTCTTCTTTTTAAATTCTGGCAGGTGATCTTTAGACAGTGACTGAGTATGGATCATTTGAACGAGGCAACTCAGGGGAAAGAACATTCAGAAATGTCTAACAATGTGAGCGATCCGAAGGGTCCGCCAGCCAAGATTGCCCGCCTGGAGCAGAACGGGAGCCCGCTAGGAAGAGGAAGGCTTGGGAGTACAGGTGCAAAAATGCAGGGAGTGCCTTTAAAACACTCGGGCCATCTGATGAAAACCAACCTTAGGAAAGGTAAATACTTCTGAGCCAAATCCTGGAAAGCTGCAAGCCTAAGGGCACATTGTGTGAGGGTGGAGTGGCAGAACATGATTTGTGTATTCTTTTCCTTGATTCTCTTTTTGATCTGAAATTAGTTACATTCTAAGTTGTTAGTATCAATGACATTTTGAAAGTATAGACTTGGGTGGGGCATCTTTGCTATAGACCGGACTCATTGGATTTTTTGGAAAATAAGGACTGAATTAAGTATAATGGTCCTACTTTATGTAAGGGTCCATTCATAAGGTATTATTGTAGTAGAAGATACGGAGGTGGCTGTTGCTTAAACTCACCCTGATTAAGAGTAAGACATTTAGATTGTTTGAGAAATGCCCTAGCCTTTTTCGTGAGATTATTAGGTGGAAGTCAGTTTCAGAGATTATGGAAATCTTATATAAAATGATATTGAAGTGTTGTGATGCCATTTTTTTGTGGTTTATTTTCTTAAGGGCAAATTTATCAGCTAACAGTGAAAAATATGATGAGTGTAGCTTTAATTTTTGCTATAAATGGGTATTTTTAATAAAGGAAGGGCGGATTTAGGCAAGTTTATAAGAGGAAAATGTGTAACTATGTGACTCTTTTCTACCAGTATTAAATTGATGAAGTTTAACAACTTTGTGTTTGACACTGTCGTTTTGTAAAGCAATACCTATCCTGTGTATAATGCATGTGCCTCATAAGGGACTTTATTTTGTCTCTGAATAACATTTATAGGAATCAGATTTGCATTACATTTGCTAAGCAATGGGTAAAAATGCTATATTTTAGCAACCAAGAATATTAAGTAGATAAAGTTAGAAGGCAGAGGAATTTCATTGTGTTTGATGCTTAACATTTATCATACAATCATTTATTTTTTCCTTGGTTTGGCGAAAACAAAGAATATATTGATCCTGAAATGAACAGACACAGCAGTCCGTATTGTTAGATCTTTATCTATTAAAAATGAAAAAACAGCACTTCAGCAAATTCTTTGGCTTCTACTCATGATTACCCTATTTATTGATTGTTTGCCAAGAATGTATGCATCTTAAGAAAGCCAGGATAAGAGCATTAAAAATATAATTTATTATGGCTTTTCAAACAGAGTGCATTAATACTGTACTGTGAAGCACTGGGGCTCTATAAAAAAGACTTTCTGACGCCTGCAAACATATAAGTTCCATAAATTCCTAAATAGGAGATTTCAGCTGTCTCTGGTATTATGTGATATTTGCACAGCAAACTTTAATGCCAGGACAGTTTTAGACAAGGATTCTACAGACTTCTCTGCTCCTTATGGCAGACGTGCTGTTTACACAGGCTCATAAACCTTCAGCAAAAGCTTCTAAGACTGCCTTCAGGTTTAAATCATGTGATATTTTTAGCATTCAGCAGTGACCAGTGCTCTCCCCTTTAAATGCTGGAAGGTTATGAAGTTGCTGTAGTTGGAAGTCTCGCCAAACACTAGCAGGAATAATCAGACAATTCAGAGAAGGCTCCTGTTCAGCATTACTCTTAGTAACAGGAGGGCAGCCGGCAACAGTTTGCTAGAAGATGTAGCAGCTAGATTTGTAATAAGATGATACAGTCGTTACTTTATAACCGCCTTTGTTACCTTTAGACTACCTCTAAATTTGATCAATAAAGTCAAAAATGAATCCAATATATTTCAATACTTTGAAAAACCTAGAGTTATTTCATAGGTCCAAGGAGCAACACATCCGTTTCATCCTATAAGGGGAAAAATCAATGTGTATGTTTTTGTTGTACTAGCCCAACTCTTTGAAGACATCAAGATGGGGGAGGAGGAACCAAAGTACAGTAATTTCACTTCCTGCTCAAATGCTTTTTTTTTTTAATTTCATGTATTGTGTTCATAGTGACTTATTCTAAAAATGCAGTTTAATTGTAAAAGAGCCTCTGCTTACTCCAAACAACAAAACTACTAAAGCCTTTTGATCGGGGTTTTTTATTTTTTTTTATCTTTTTTTTATGTGCATGGTTTCTGTTTGACAGGTGCTAGATAAAAATTGTGGCTGAGATGAGAAAGCACTACTAAGAAAAAGGGGGTTGAATGTTTTTTATTTGTTTAGGAAATTTTGCCAAAATACCTTCGAGCCAAGGAAGAAATCACCAGTTTGCATATTGCTATTTTTGCTGTGGTCTCCCCAAGTTGTCTTCTGATCTCTGACGGGCTCTCTCTCTGGTATAAAACAGCTGAATGAATGACAAAAATATTGGCAAGCTCTGCGGCTTGTTTTTCATGCCTAGCCTGTTGGTACCTCTGAATGAGTTTGTGAGCTTTTCTAAGTAAACCTAAAGGGGTTTATTTGTCAGAGCTAGAATCTCTTGTGAACAGTTCACTGAAGCTTTGGTGAAGACACACATGTAGAAAAATGTAGCTGTTTTATTGTCGACTTTTGTTCACCATAAACAAGCAAATAGAGAATTTTTAAAGGTCCTCTCTGGTATCAGTAGGAAATCCTGATTTTTAGCTACGTTGGTATGCACTAGACATCTTCAGAAGTTGTTAGGATTCTGTGAATCCAGAGGACGGAGCTTATAGAGGCATTAATGTTGTAGGACTAATTGGGAATCCTGGGTGCCCTGTTAAAGTAACCCTTGTCATCATTTATGCTAAAGATGATACCCCTCCTGGCAGTGTGCCATAGTACAATTCAGATGCATCTGCTTTTAACCCTTTTCTGTTATCATTAGAAATCTGACAGTGCGCTGCATAAACACCTTAAATATCATAGCATTCTGTGATTTCAGTTTCTGAAAGAAGCCTCTTTCTAATTGTGGTGTGGCCTGTGCTTATTAATCATCTAGCTACTGAGTTATTATGTTGGATTAAAGTAAATAAAGAGAGAACACATCAAATCTATGCAGATTCCTTTATCCTAATATGTTCTGATGAGGCCACTTTACTTTTCTCTCTCATTTTTATCCCATTTACTGTAACAAAGATTGTTGATTTTAAAGACTTAAGGTTCCTGTGATACCTCTTCAGTCAGGTAGATTAAATGAGTAGTCACAAACCCAAATGTTATTTATCTACATTATGTACATATTGAAATTATTATGGGCATCAGTTTGGTTAAGTTTTATGTTTCTTTTATGGAACCAATTAGAGTAAATATCTAAAAAAGTAAGAAAATAATAATTTTATAGCCAAATATAAATTGTTTGGACACAAACAAGAAAAGTTTATTATTAACAAGATCGTATAGGCAGCAGGAAGGTGTGTTCTTAAGACAACTGTAGTGAGTTATGTTTGCATACTGCATACTGCTTACAGCAAATCAGAGAAGACTCACTTGTTTCTCTCTCGTCAGGCTTATTTGATCAGAGAGGCAATTCTGTTTTCATTGCTTTTGGGAAATGCACTGTTAATATTAGAGCAGAGCCCAAGTTACCCTAGGACCAAGTTCATATTCTATTTAAGTATTTCTCTTAGAACTGTATAAAATAAAAAAATAATGTATATATTTGTGTCCCTGTATTTCTATACCCAGTCTGCCTTGGAAACACAGTCTCCCCTTATCTTGCTCTTGTGAAGATTTATTTTCATGGATTAGTTTTCCCTCCTCCTAGACTGTATTTCTGAAGGTTGTTGGTTTCCCGTCTCTTTTTCTCCATCTTTTTGATAGGAACCATGCTACCAGTTTTCTGCGTGGTAGAACATTATGAAAACGCCATTGAATATGATTGCAAGGAGGAACATGCGGAATTTGTGTTGGTGAGAAAGGATATGCTTTTCAACCAGCTGATAGAAATGGCGTTGCTGTCTCTAGGTTATTCACATAGCTCTGCTGCCCAGGCCAAAGGTAAATAATGCATATGTGGGGTTGGAAAAATTGCTTGGCATTCTTTGTTTACCTTGCAGAGAAAGCACTGAATATTTTTATTCAAAGAACTGTAGCCCGTATTACATTGGTTCCTTATAGACTGTGGCTTTAAAAAATTGGCTTAATTCAGTTTGGTTTAGTTAACACACATTTTGCTCATGTGGAATGTCGAGGTAGATTTTTTTTTTAAATTACTTCAGCTGAATCATTAGTATGCTTATTGACCTTAATAATCTGCTCCACTGAGGACCCACAAGGAAGTGAGGAGCGTATTTGAGCAGATGGACTGTTGAGAGTCAATTTGCATTTATGACTGAATATCTAGTTCTGTTTCTTTTATTCTGTTTCTGATGGTTTTATGGGCTGTAAAGTATTTTTCAATGCTGATTCCCACTGCAATAGAGAATCTTATCTAAATCGTAAAGCCATTTAGAACTGGTTCAGCTATGTCTTATTAGAACTTCCTGTAAGTTAGAAAAATGTGGCCTTATGCATAGGATTTATTTATGGGGTTTTATTTCCAAAATAATAAACAACCCTACAGTCATTTACATAATTTCACAATTTGGAAAGCTAAGCTGTGAATATTTTCATTGACCTGCCTTTTAGAGGGAAGGGAATCATTCAAACAGAAATAACAATATTGCTTGTGGTGGGGGCAACAGAAAAAAAAAAAACAACTTTCTACTAGATATATTTATCTGAGGGTAAAATATTTAGTGACATATTCTCTGTATCTGGAATAGGGCTAATCCAGGTTGGAAAGTGGAATCCAGTTCCACTGTCTTATGTGACAGATGCCCCTGATGCTACAGTAGCAGACATGCTTCAAGACGTGTATCATGTGGTCACATTGAAAATTCAGTTACACAGGTGAGTCAAGACAGCAACCCTATGCAAAGTGTTCTTCTTACCTGGTCGTTTGAAATAAAGCATCTCTGGTCAACCTTCAATTTTTATTTACCCCGTGTTTCAGAAAGATTAATCCAAATCAATTTTGTTACCTTATCCCTTCTGCTTTTAATGTATAATTTAAAAGCAACTCCCCTACCCCAAATTTGTAGGTTTATGCAGGTTATCAAAATATAAGACTTTTTACATTTAGTCAATTAAATAATGCATTACAAGAAGGCATTTTACATAAAGTTTACTTAACAAAAAAATATTTTTGCATATCATGAACATTGCCATCTGTGTACATTTTCTGAAAGAATGTCTTATTCACTCTTGCCACGATCTTATTTATTTATATATTTTTTTACCATTTTAATTCGTATGAACGGAGTAGTGAAAGGAAATCAGTTAATACGTTAATGCTTTTCATGATGGCTCGTGAGAAAGCAGTACACCTTAAATTGTCTTCCCAAGCGCATCAGAGCAGGAAGGTAGAAGTAACATGAAAAAATAGCCACCACAGGCAGCTGATGTATAATTCATGCATCGATACAGCAGATGTGTTGTATAAAGTAATTAACTAATCGGAACAATCAGGAGACCGAGAGCAATCTCCAGATGCATCTGTTTGATGCGCAAAATGAAATCTGTCTGTCTTAAAGGAATGTTCTGCAGCGGGATGCAATCTTGTAATAATCCCCTTTCTAATCTATGTCTCCAATAGTTGCCCCAAACTAGAAGACTTGCCTCCCGAACAATGGTCGCACACCACAGTGAGGAATGCTCTGAAGGACTTACTGAAAGATATGAATCAGAGTTCGTTGGCCAAGGAGTGCCCCCTTTCACAGGTACTTAGCATAGCGTGTCATAAATAAGACGGCACCGTGGGCAGCCCCGATTCGAGGTTTGATGGGTCTCCTTAGTTTAATGGAACTGATATCTGAAGCAAGAATCTCCCAAAAATGTATAATGACTTGACCACTGGTGTGACCTTCGAAAACATGCCTGATTCATTCTGAACAGAACTGATATACTTTTCTCCCTCGGGGGAAGAGCCAAAGGACTGTTTACAGGGAAAATAGTTCAGCGGAAGACTCGCTGGCTAGTTTTATACTCCTCATTTGAGTGTTCTGAGCGTGGTAGCTGCATTCTCCTGAATGCCCTTATTTAAGAAAGAGTCAGGTGTTTCTACTTCCACAAAGCTTCGGTGAGTAGGAATGGCAGTGTCAGTGTTAACGTGCACAACTTCACCATGCTATCTAATAAAAAAGAGTACAGCTCTTGGATACTTTATTCATTACCCAAAAAATCGAAAAGTGTTTAGTAAAAATAATTATACAACTAATCTCTTAGCCATCACTAAAGGTTGAATAGTTATGGTTTGTTAGGATTTTGTAACCAGTTTTGTGGCATTGGTTCTCTTTTCTTTTTTTAAAGTGGAATCTTATCTTTTTCCTCTGAGATACCTGTCATACCATCAGAGATTTTTGAAATGAGACATAGATTTATTATAATTGTTCTAGGTTTTTTAGAATGGATTTTGGTGGAGGACAACTAAAACTCTAGATAGAGACTGCCTACCTGTTTCTAAATTTAAAACCAAACACCCTTTTAGATAAAGCTCAGCTGATTTCAAATAAAAGAGAAGGAAAACGGATGCCGTGAACGTGCTCTAATGGGCTGCTCATGTGGATGCCACGTAAATGTGTTACTGTGCTGCCCCCTCAGTGCCCAAAGCCGTTTCAAAGCCATTCCATGATACAGTGTAATGGTAGTGCCGGTCTGACTAGATTTTTACTGAATTTTTAGTTTTCTATTAAGTTTTGAATATAATTCTGAGCATTAGTCTGTCAGTCATTTGAACATGAACTGGATGTCTTTGCTATAAACATTTCTACAATTGAGAGATTCTCAAAATATATTTCTATTATATTTTGAGTAGTAGATATTCTTAAAATGTATTTCTAAGATGAGGCTCATGAACATTACTGGGCACCTTTGGAAGGAAACTCATGGGCTTTTGTGCTACTGTTTCATAGAAACTCCGTGCATTTCAGCTTTACTATATTACAGTCCAACATTTTTACTTTGATGTTTGCTTTAGCAATTTTAGGAATGAAGAAAATGAATCAAGTTTATAATTAATGGCTTTCTGTATTTTTCTAAGGGAAGCTATAGCCACAGGTTAAATATTCTCTGTTGTATGCATTTTTTGCAATTCAGGGCAAACTCTTTTTGTCATTTCAGTTATACTTTTAGCTAATCTCCTTTTCTCTCTCACACTTGGAATAGAGAGGTTATGAATTTATAACCGTTGAATAAAAGTAATTTAAATTAATTAAACACAGTTAAATCAATAGGATGATATAATAAAGCAAGGAAGCTCTTCTGGGACTTGTGTGTTTGTAGACAACTCCAGGTAACATGTTATTTGGTTACCAGTATTTGGAAATTTGAAATGACATAGAAATAAACTTTTTTTTTTTTCTGCTCAGTTAAACTGTAATATAAATACCCAGTGTAGGAATCTCCCATGTACCTTCATGTTACTAAGTGTCACATTGATTTTGGAAGTAAATTCAAAGACTTAAGGCATTCACTGTGAGCTGGAGGAGAGGATGATAGTACAAATATTTATTGATATAGTCAGTGAGAACTAATGCTAAATGACATCAACATTCAGCCAATGAACTCCACCTTACTGTAGCTTATAAATATAATTGTGAATTTACTTAATGTTATCATGGAAAATGAATTGAATACAGACAATTATAACATTAAATAGAATGACAAAATGAAATTCGGGACTTGGTTTTAGAATCATACATTGGTGAATTTCTGCAGAGGTCTTCAGAAGAACACATGACCTTGTGTAGCTGGAGACGCCACTGTAATCATTAAGTGATGGGACTAGGCTGTAATTTCAACATCAGTTATGATTATAGTCTTCCTTTCTTTAAAAAAATCTTTTGAAAAAATTACGCATAATTTAGCAGTGGCAGCAAATATTTGAAATTAATTTATATTTAATAATATGAAAAAATTAACTTAAAGAGTTTTATATTTTGTGCATCATCTGTTTCTTTCTCTAGAGTGAATACATGAATCTGATATTCAGAATGTTTTGAATGTGAACTATTTTCTGTATGCTTCTTTATTTTTTTTACTGTCCAAAGTTATTAAAGATGAAAGATGCAGGCTCCTTAAAACCTATGCCCCAAATATGTGCTGAGTTTGACAAGACTACTCTTTCTTTCTTTTGTGGTTGAGATTTGGTGATGGAGATGTTACAGTGAAAAAGCTAGCAAATAAATACTGTCTCAGCCTTCTGTAAAATGGGACCTAACACCAAGAAATGCTAAGTGTTACAGGCTTTACTTTCCCCACAGAGTGTTGATTGATTCATGTGAGAACTTTTAGCATACAATTCAACATCTACATTTTACTGTACATTAAAGATTTTGTTTTGTTTCACATGGTAACAATGAACCAGTAGCAAGTATGGCTATAGGGTCTCTAAATATTTTGCTTAGCAGAAGACACCCCGGTGGGCAAGGAGACTCCCTTTGCAGAGTAGAGGCTAGAGGAATGAGACTAGGAAGCCACTGGGAATTTGCCTGGGGTGTTTGACAAGCTCTGCCTCCAATGCTCTTAGGAGGATTGTCTGACGCTTGCTAAACTAATGTTCATTTGGAGTTGGATTCTTAGAACTAGAAGGGATTATCCTTCCCAGGCTCCTCCTCTGACAAATGAAGGAGCCAGCGTCCCTAGAGATAAATGTCAAGATAGATGGTGGTTAATGACTGACCCAAAAGTCCTGACTTGCTTAGCCTGTGTCCTTGCTCAATGATAAATTTTAAAGTAAGTATTGATTTTAAAATAAATACTTACGTTTTGGTGCAGAAATGTTTTCTTTTATAATATTTGTAAGTTTTTCTCCAGCTGCAGAAATTCCGTAAGTGGGCATGTGGTTTGATTTACAACTCATACCTTTATTTGTTACCCTTTCTTATCATAAATTTGCCCAAATAGATTGATGGTCACTTATTAAGTTCTTTGTACCACATGTTCATTTTTGTAAAATATTCTAAGACGTAAGAAATGCTTAGCTCATTATAGGTCCGAGGTTGGGTGTTTTGTTGTTAACTTTTGCTTTTTTCACTGGATGTGGTTAGGAAAGTTCGATGTTGCATTCTGAATTGCAACCAAGGAGAGAATAAAGTCTGACTCAGGGACAAGAAAGCCTGTAGTTGGGAAACTTTTGAGGGGATGGATTTGGGAGGTAAATTGGGAATTACAGTAAACAGTTTGAAATAAAACATTAAGTTTTGATACTAGTTTTCCCTGGAGTTTTAGGAATTACATATTGGATGAATATGTATACATTCTGATACAGGGATAGATTCATTTTGTTAAAGGTGCCATAAGTAAAAGGTCAACTATGACTTCTACCAGCCTAATGTCTTCTTTCTAAAAATATTTAGGTCAGATATTCCTGAGAGATTTTAATCTGTTATGCATGTTATTACCTCCCCTCCCTCACCACACCGGTGACTACATGCACATACAACACACACTCACCCCACACCTTTGGCATTTTTAAGGCATTGGATTGTTTTCTATTTTATTTCTCACATGGAACAGGTATTTCCAAGACAAGTCATATAATGTGAGAATTGTCATTTTTCATTTTCAAGTAGCAAAATATATATAAATAAATGTAATATTCAATTTAAAAGTAATATTGCGAAAGACTTTTCAACTTTCCTTTTTCTCACGACATCTGAGGATCTAATGTATGTTAGACTTTTAATTAATTACTGGCAAAACAGATTTAAAAAAGAAACTGTCTTGCCCTCCTGAAGCTTAGCATTTAGCCGTAATGATTCTCTGAAACTTGACAGCCATTTCCATAGGCATTTAATACACTTATGTGTTCAGTTGATTTTCAGTCTGTATTTTAAGTAACACTTGTACAAAAATGAGAAAATCTATTATGTTACAGAAATGCTTTTTTTAAAAAACTGTACTTGTTGGGTAATTTTTGGACTGAAATGACATTTCTTAAAATTGTTAATAAACATTAATAATCACATTCTCTCATGAAAATATCCAACATCAGTGTTCATATATTGTACTTCATACGAGAGTCTGACCTATGAAGTTTATTCACATATTCATATAGTTACTCGAAAATATGTATTGACAATCTGCTGTGTGCCAGGCATCCCGTTTCCTGTGTAATAATAAGGATAACACATCTTCATAGTTGAAATAATATTTAACTTTCGTTTAGCGCTTTGATATATAAAGAGTGCTTCCATCTCCCTAAGTAGTTGATAGTTTTATATTCCCATTTTCAAATGACGGCCCTAAGGCACAGAATGTTTAATTGAGTGTCCCTGGCTACGTAGCTGCTAAAGTAGAGGAAGGGGTTAGGTTTCATACTCAGAACCTGTAAGCATAATCAAGGGTCCTTCTTGGTCACATACACAGACAAAAGAGATTTAAAAAAGAAAAAAAAAATTAAAGTCTTTCTCACGTTAATTTGATGGGTTTCATAATATACTTTGATTTCTCTGAAGTACTGATGACTGCTTTAGTTTTTAATATTGTTTTTGTACTCATTACTGGAAATTTTCTTTAACATAACTGTTTTGGTTTTGTGCCTTTGATTTGTTGTTTGTGTACTGACTTGTTTTAAAACTACAGTGCCATCATTTCATGCCCCTAATGGAGTGATCTAGACCATAGGGACTGACTGCTGGGATAATCTGGCTTTTAGGAGGTTCCAGAAGATTTGACTGCATAGCACAGTCACTTCTGAGCAGTCACACCTCTTTCCTGTCCACTTACATCCTCAAGACCAGTAGGTATGATTGAGCTAATCGCCTTTTGTTTGGAACCCCAAGGTAATGTTAGATGTTTTCAATGGAGATAGTGGGCAGTTGAATTTCTTGGGCCTATTCGAAAGTACAGACCTTAGTCATCAGACTGGCCTGATGTGATAGACGAGGATATAACTGGCAGCTCCACTTAAAAATAGAAAGTTTCCTGTTTGAGATGTGCATGGAGGATTTTGTACTTGCCTCTTCCCAGTATAAAATTATAAATTGGTTAAACACCATACATTTTGAGGAAAAGCTCTATAGAGAATATTCTTTCCTTTTTAGAATTATGTAACTTTCCGCAGTCCTTACCCTACTGACTGTGGGATTCCTACATTATGAATATCTGCTTTGCCAGGCACTGAAGTACTTGATACTAACTGAATATTATTACTACTTTCAGCAATTGTATTACTGCAGTGGCGAGATCCATAAAGGAAAAGGCAAACCAGTCTTATATGGGTAGTTGTGTGAATTACAAAACTTACACCAAATAATTTAATTTTGCCTCCTTTTTCAAAGCAGTCATGACATCATTCTAGTTCCTTTTTTCTACTTAGTGAGATGTCTGCTTTGTGTTAATATTATGATATGCATAATCTACAATGAAAGTGTTCTCCAAATTGCAAGTTTTCCTTTTTAAAATCTAATACATTGGCTCATTTTTAGCTGACTTAGATACATAAGGATTTTATTGTAGCTTGATGTTAGCTCCTTATAACCTTTCAGATATATTAATCAAAAAAAGCCAAACTTAATAAAGCATCTAACTTAAAGTGGATTGATCTCAAATATTTTACAACCACTATCTTTTCTCAATAGTAAAACATAAAAGAGTTTAAGCCGTGCCAATTTAGAGAGTGCTTAACGATGTGTAAGTACTTTATTTTCACTTAATAGATTTTTACCTGTGCCTTGTTTTAGATCTGAACAGATTTCCTTTGACCTCAGAATCACCAATGCAAGGAAAATTACCATATCATGAGAGTATTTCTCTGCTTTTTTCTTCTGATGCATAGAATAATAAATACTCCCAAGGCTTAGGAGTGGACATGGCCTGAGAGAAAGCCTAGTAAATGCTATTTCCTAGTTGTTTTTTTAAAAACTTAACTAAATCACGATAATCAAACTGATTTTCTTGCTAAAACAGAACTAGTTTTAGAGTGTTTTATGATTGTCTTTTTTTTTTTCCTCAGTTACTATGTAGATTTCAAGTTGGGCTCTATCTGGATTTGCTTTTTAGCTCTGCTATAATTCATACCAGATTTGGGCCCCAAACAAACTCATAAACAAACAAAACCCTCCCAAATTCAGATAATCAAAACAAATGAATACACGAACCCAATTTTTCCCTCTTTCATTGGAAACTGCTTGATTATAACATGCTCTGAGTATAAAAAACATAAGAGAGCCTTTAACATAACAGGAAAGAGCCGCAGCCCGAGTTCTGCAGCTCGTTGCCAATTGAAGTAAGGAACGCTTTGGCTGCTGGGACTTTTAAATCTAGGCTTAAAAGTTATTTGTTCTGTTTAGCATTTTTAAAATGATTCTACTAGGAATTGTATGTGCTTCAGTTTTAATTTTAACTCATAATGATTGTAAAGTACCCTGGGATGCTTGCATGAAGGGCGCTACAGAAATATAATATTGTATTGTGTTCCAATATACAGTATTATTATGGGGTGCTAGGGTTTCATCATGGACAATTCATAAGGTTGCAGAATTCCTCATTGTAGAGAAGGTGGCTGATTTCCTTTTTTCTTTCCCTCATTCTTGCTCTAAAACTGTATTCTCTTTAGTTATCATCATTTTCTTTTAAAAAATATTGATTATTTAGAATTGCAATATTTCCCATAGAAATGCTAATCTAATTTAATCAGATGGGTTAAAGATGCAAACCAAATGATATATTGGAAGTTAAGAAAAGATGAAAGCCTTAATTGCTAGTGCCATTTGAGATCACATTCTTATCTGGAAAACAAGACATGGTACTTCATTATTGGGTACCACCGACTATCCCAGGCTTGTCTCATTTTACTGTCAGTCTGACATTTGTTTCAAGGTGGTTCAAAAATGTGGAACTAAACCAAAATAAGTATTAACTTCGTGAAATGTCACAATGGGAATTTCCCTTGTATTGAAACTCCTGAGTAACGTTAACATATGACAGAGTTCAATTTCATTTTCTTTTTATTTTGTAATAGGATTATTTCTTGGAGTAATGTATTCCTTGAACAATTTCATTCCATTATTTTTTGCATGTGTTTTTGCGTGTCATTGGTATTTACCATCACTTTAATTAGTGAGCTCTTACCATCCTAAGAGTGAGGAATGTGAGCTCTGTCGGAACCAGCTGTGTGAGCTTGGGTAACTGCCTCAATTTTCTTATCTGTAAAGTAGGGAAATAATAGTACCAATTTCTCACTATTGTCATGAGAATTAAATGACTTAATACTGATAAAACATTCAGAAGAGTTCTCAGTTCTAAAATGTGCAATATCTTTAGTTGTTTTTCTAAAATATGTACGTTGAGAGTTCAAAATTACAGTTGTGCTTGCCACATGGTCTAAGAAACTTTGTGGCTACATGGAAGATTTTAATGCAAGCTTCATTTTCAGTGAAAACAACCAAAAAATTTTCATTTGTGAAAAAATTAAAGGAACATATTATAACTGATTCTCACCTTTTAAAGAACACTTTTAGCACTACCTTTACAATCATTATAAAGATCTGATGTATTTTAAAGTGGAAGTGGGGGAAGATTCAAGATTTGTGCTTTAAATAAATTCTTTTGCAAGCTCAGCAAATAGGATACCTTAGACTAGACAACGTCAAACAGAATAAAGATGTCTCAGGGGACTGTCGTCAGGATGTGAGCCTTTCCCCATGTCTTTTCTATTAACAACCTTCACTGCTACTCCCGAGCACCCAAGGGTCTGCCCTCCTGTATGTTCCCATCATAGCACTTTATACTTCGTTCTGAAATTATCTGTGGATTAACTAGGCTGTGTACACTGTAGTTGACTGTTTCAGAAGAACTAAATTTTATTCATTTTCACAGTCATAGATCCTGGCACATAGTAGGAACTCAGGAATATTTGTTAAACTTAACCTCATAGGATTCACGCCATGTTTATTTCATGAACCGACACACTATGTCAGTAATTTTATTAGGGGTACTTTATAGATATTCTTGTCTCTAATATCCTACTTCACAAAATATTTTCCTATTATATTCTGCATTTTTAGCTTATCTAACAAAGACCAAATTACTATTGGATTTTTCAAGAAAACCTGATATTCTAAGCTGTCTCATGCTTTTGTATGTTTTATAATGTTCTTGAATATATGTATAAAACTTACATGTTTATAAGCAGAACAGTAGTCTTGGAGGTACAGGGGACCCAGAGATCTGAAAAATGCTTAAAAAAAAAAAAGACCTAATTATACGTCATAGTTAAGCAAAAGTTTTAACAATATATTTCTAGCATTTCTGTGCACATTTTATATTTTCCTTCCATAATTATATATGTATTTCAGCCTGGCTAATAATTTTCATTTTGTCTCAATTGTGTTATAGTTGAGAACCACACTTTCTCACTGTCACATTTATCTGTCCGTTTTCTTCTCATATTTAAGAGTAAAATAAGGAAGGAAAATTTCAATAACAAGGCCAAATGATTTATAGACAAAAGTGCTGATGCTGCCAACATGGAAGTATTAACAGTCAGTATCACCCCATGTTTGCTCACAGTGTCCATTCTTCAGCTGAGGTTCTAAAGTCCACATTTGGCATTAGAGACTCCATTTAAGGCTGTAAACATACAATGTTTTAAATTCAGCTATGTAAAGGCCCAGAATCACCTGAATTTAGAGAGCGCTGCAAATGTAGATAACTGTTCAGCCATTCCAGAATGGGCCTTGGGGACTTGGTTTGTCCACCCTTCTGCATGAGCACCAGCTCAGCCTAGAGCACACACATCTAGAGGTAGACAGACCTCTTTATTTCATGATGTGCAACCCATCTGAATTTATTTTTACCATTTCACCATAACTTCTAGAGAGATGATTACCTTTGGGTGGCATTTTCCTAAACTGTGAAGGATTTTCATAATATTGATAGAAATGAAACCAGATTGATTTTTCTTTTATGACCTAATCCACAGATGACATTGGTTTATAGATATCTAGTAGACATGGGAAGTCTTAGTTAAAAACTAACAGTGATAAATGCAGAAATCATAGCTTTAGTCTCCTATGAAGTCTTGGATCAGATCTGAGTGGGGTCCATGGACCCCACAATGGGTTTCCAAGGGTTTGTGTAGACCTTGAAGTTATAGGCCTGTTTTGGAATGTATGGGGGAAAGCTTCTGTAGCTTTCATGAGATTCCGAAAGGGAGTTCTGTGCCCCATAAAAGGCTAAAAGATGGGATTGTGTTTCCTCCCCAATTTTTAGGCAATATGGCTTAAAATCTAATAGTGTTCATATAAGGAAGGAATGCAAAGAGGTAATATAAACTCTCCCGTGAAGAGTTAGAGCCTAATTTTCTTTTGGAAAAATGAATTGTTCAAAGTACTCTAATTCTTGTTTTCACTCTGTAGCTTAAAGTTTTTTCAAAATGCCCTGTTTAAGACCTCTGGAACTTAACACAAATTTGGTACCTTTTCCCTTCTGTGTCTAAGCACAGATACTACAAATTTTAATCTCTGACAAGAATGAGAGATTTAACCACAAAAGGGCATCAGAGAAAGAGTAAGCAAGTATTCCCCAAATGTGTATGTTGGTACAGAGTGCCTGAGATTTAGAATGTTAGGAAACACTTTTTGCTATAAAATCACATTGAACCCTTGAATTCAGATTTATCTAATGGAAAACTTGTGAAAATTCTATTTGGTTTAGCATAATGTTTAACTTAATAATGAATATATTTTAAATAATCATATTTATAAGCCGGGTGCCAAAGGGGCTTTAACCTTCCTAAAAATAAAACTCTGGTTGGAGATGTTTGCACAGTGAGTGCCTTAGAATGAATGATGTGCATTGTAATCAAATCTTCTTTATCACTCTGTTTGAGAAGACATATAGCTTTCATAGAATCTTAAAGCTGTTAGAAGGGGCATTGGATGGAGAATATCTAGTTCAATTCCCTCCATATAGACTCTGTGTTCAGTTAATTTGAAATATTGCATGCCCTTAGTAATAATACACCTTTTAACAAATATTTTATAACTTAAACTCTTTACTAACATGTTCAATTGTTTTGAGTAAGAAGATTCATTGTGGTAAGAAAGATCTAGATAGGTGCTTATACGAAAGGACAGAATAGGGAATCTGGTTGAAATGTTATCTGGGCATTATATAAAATTAATTTTATAGAAGAACCTTATCAACTGTAAGCCAACATTTTCTTTAAAAATTTTGAATTGAGTATTTAAATAATTAAATAAAATGTCCGTTTTGAAATGATCACATTTCCATCTTCAGGAAAATTAAAACAGAATTGAATGTGTTCTCTTTGTGCTTCTTTTTGTATTTCTTTGGAGCTTTGTACTGAGTTTCCATGTTTAGTGATGTGCCAGGGTGACTTTGTGTGAAAATGCCATTTTCAGGCACTAGAATTGATCAAGATGGCAAGAGCCATAACTATGACAACTAGAGTTTAAGTAAAATTTAGAAGTGATTAGTCTCTTCTCAACGAGTTGAGATTCCAAATATGTCCCAGTTGTATCTCCCAAGAGAATAGCTTAGAAAGCAATAGAGGATCCAGAGGGAAAGATTTGGGAAACATAAGCTAACAAGCACAAACAGAATATTACACTTAGAAATCCTACCATTCGCTCTCGTAAATCGAAACCCATTTCCCGTCCTTCCCATCCCCAAATACCAGATGGGGACTACCTGTTAATTTTCAGCAAATTCGTTTCACGTCAGTGTCTCATATGATGCCTGTTTGTTTGTAATGTTTGGTGTCCTTTGAGATTAAAAGAAAACCCAATTTATGGAGCATCCCTACTAAAATTGTATTCCGATGTGGAGTTGATCTGAAGTTAAAGTTTGACCTTTGAATTTTCTTCCACTGGCACATAAAAAACTGCTATAAAAATTGAAGCCATAGGTAGTCAAGATATGCACAAAGGAGAGGGAGATCGAGTGTATAAAGTTGTACTTTTCAAAAAATAGAAATATAATGAAAACCAGTAGTTTGACAAATTGTTCTGTAAATGTTCATTTTATTGAAAATTATAAAAAGGTGTTAATGCCTCTGTGCCATTAATACAATAAATAATAAAAAGAGTTACTGTCAAGATTAGTGTTCTGTCTCTGAAAATTAACTATAGAGCATTGTATATCACTCTACATAGACTGAGAAGTTAAAGGTTTATATATATATATATATGTATATATACACGTTAATACATTTTGCATCGTGTGGGCATTTATTTCACAAAACAATTATTTTAGACTTTATGCCAAAGACATTAGCGATGATGTGCTTTCATTTAAAACATGGACTTAATAGATATATATTATGAATAAGGTGGAACCATGAAATTTGCCTTATAGAATTAAACCTGTGCAAGGTTATTTCTCTTGCTGTCTCTCTGGAGTATTCCAATTCAAAACATACATTCCTTCCTACAGAAAAAGATACTCAGATTCCTTAGTTGAAATTAATTAGCATTCAGAAACCAGATAGCATGTTTTTGGGTATTCATGAGATCTCTGTTTGAAAAAAATGTTTTTAACTTGTAGAAATGTGTTGCAACACACAGATGGGAAGAAAAAGAAAAAAAAAATCTCTTTAGCAAGCACTGTGTGTAAAAGGAATATTACATTTTGCACGCTCTTGATTGCTCTGTGTAAACAGTTTTTGACATCTGTCTTTATAGTTTTCGAGGAGAGGAAGACTTTGTTAAAAGAATCATTTTTATACAGCAGTCACCATTTCAGTCTTGCTTTACCTGTATTATGAAAGCAGATGGTCTGCATGTCTTTTGAATATTTATAACTATCAAAAACAATCTCTTGCTATTCACCCTTAGGCTTATGAGATGTCAGGACTGTTCTGGTTGAAAAAAAATCATCTTGGGTGTTTACAGAAAGAGGATTACATTAAGCTGAAATGACTATACATTTTCCAGTTTAATATTTGTCCATCAGCTGTTTAATCGTATTTAGATAATTGTGTAAATAAGATGTTGTAGCCCTTGCCCTCTCTGCTGGTGGAGCCTGAAAGCTTTAAACATGGGTGAACCACCATTTTGTGGATGCTGTTGCTACCTCCTCCCACCTCAGTTAAACCATCAGCAAGTCCTCAGTAAGTTTTGATCATGATATCACAGTCTTGTTTAAAAAAAAAAAGTAATGCACAAAAAGCCAGTATGGGGATCATATGAAATACTAGGGAGCTGCTGGCTTCCGGTACAGGCTGTTTAGTTTATTAGAGTGTATTGTAATATGCAAATATGGTACAGCACTCCAATTACCCTTTAAAGCTGACATGGTTTTCTCTTTATTCTCCACGAGCATTCCGAGCTCAGAGGGTATTTTGGAAAACTTTTGGTATAGTGGGGGTTAACTGTTTTTTGACTGGAAGCTGAGCAATCAGAGATAACAGATTTTGCTGTGGTTGGTTGATTTGGCAGAAAAGCATGAACAGTTTTGGTTTAAATGATTGAATAACCTGATTAGCATTGTTTTGGGGTGGGTTTTTTTGGTTGTTGTTAAAGGCACAACAAAGCAATTTTAAGGGTAATCAGATCACTGCCTTTCCCTAAGCCCACGAATCTTTTTTTGAGAAGGCCTCACCTCTTCTAAAACCTCTTCATTGGCTACTAAGATGACCAAGTAGAAAAATAAAACTATCTTCTTTCATTTTCTAAATTTGTTATAAATATACCTGCAGTGTATATGATATTCCAGCAGGGGTTTGAAAGAAAATAATATTTTTAAAAAGTGTATAACCTCAATCAATTTCTTGCCTTTTTTGTTTGTTTTTAAAATTTAAGAGACCTGCAGTATTTTAGAGCAAAGGTTCAAAATGTTCTAACTATATCTAAGTTAGGCTTTAGAAAAATTCCACCCTTACCTTTTCACAATTAGAAAGGTTATAAATAATGTATTTGGCTGAAAAGGAAGCTCAGCCTGTGGCAGATGGTATCATTCTAGAGTACCGGGGTTTCTGTGAAGATGGCATTCTTTCAGATCGGAACTTCAGCAGACTCTCAGAAAGAACCGAAGCTCCTCGTAGGGAGTAGACATGTGCTTTATGGATCTTAGAAAAGCTTACAACTTGGCTCCTAGGATGAGAATATTGTGTCACACCGGGGTTATGAGAGCCACAGCCAATTTCTGCCGACTTTGAAATTGTATTTCCCAACATTGGAAGCTGTGGCCTATTTATTGGTTGGTACAATGTGTAGCATTTGACTTTGGGATTTCAACTGACTGAGTTTCGTTGGTTGGATTATTTTGTTCCCTGAACACTGATGTTTTATACAGACCAGCCACTGAATAGGAAACTTGCCATACAAGTTGTGTCTTTTTCAAAGTGCTTTGGAGAGCTCATAAAAATAGACACTGAGAGAGAACTGGAATAACATAACCACCGAGCACTGCAACTTCCGAGACATCTGTGTGGATGTATTTTGAAAAACCTGGGAAGGGATCTCTTGCAAATTAATGAACAAAGGTTCTTGAAACTATGATTTCTATCGTGACAGCTAAAAGTGATGGATTTTAAAGATTCATGTGACAGTTAAGCTGCTGTTACCTTTGACCTTTAAGGGATAAAAAGGGAAGAGGATTTTCTGGTGGCCTGCAGTAACAACTCGTTTCATTGACCTTTTTTATCTTTTATTGGTCACCTAATATATGTCCAGCCCTGTGATGAGTCCAGGCTGTACTGAAATAATACCTAAGACTCACAGTCTAGCAGACAATAAACAGCATGACAGTGGGACAGGTGCTATGGTGGCAGCAGGTACAGGACGTTCAGGAAGTTAGGAAAGGCCTCACCGAAGCGGGGATACCTGAGGTGTGTCCTGAAGGATGAGCAGCTGTCAGCTAGGGATGGGAGAGGGCATGGGTCAGCCATCCACGTCAGGAGTGGTGTGCCTTCCTGATGCCTTCTGCCAGATACAGGCCAGCTCCAGGAAATACTGCCAAACTGGAATATCACAAAAAATGAAATACTTTTTTTTGGTGTTTTACTTGTTATTCCTTGACCCAACCTGTAACAGTAATCTTTTTTTTTTTTTTTTGAGACAGAGTCTCACTTTCTTGCCTGGGGCGAGTGCCGTGGCGTCAGCCTAGCTCACAGCAACCTCCAACTCCTGGGCTCAGGCAATCCTACTGTCTCAGCCTCCCAAGTAGCTGGGACTACAGGCATGAGCCACCATGCCCGGCTAATTTTTTTCTAGATATATTTTTAGCTGTCCAATTA
>CAUYSK010025264.1:0-29980 GCA_963575035.1 Avahi laniger | reverse complement strand
ACTTGTGAAGACATTGTTCTGTTGCATTCCAGCTGCTGGTGGAGCTGATTCTAGACAGGTTATATGTGACCTATTTTTTCCCCCTCCATGTAGGCTTTTGACAGTTTCTCTTTAGTCTTGTTGTTCTAAAGTTTCAAAATGGTTGTGCAATGGCATAGTTTTTTTTTATTTTTTAAACCTTGCTAGACACAGGTTGCAACTTTTTATTCTGAAAACTTCTATCCTTTTAAAAATATTATTTTTAAAATACAGTTTTATCCCCTCTGCTTTTCTGTTCTTTCTGTCTGGATATTTTGTTGTTGAACCTCCTGAACTGATCTTATCTTTTCTCTCCTATTTTTTTTTTTTATATCTTTTCATTTTTGTTCTATTTTCTGAGACACATCCTCAACTTTATCTTTCAAACTTTCTATTGATTTTCTTTTGTTTCAGTTAGCATATTTTTAAAAATTTTCAAGACCTTTTTATTATTCTGTGAATGTTCCTTTTTATAACAACCTATTTTTGTCTGTTCTTCTGTCATGAGTAAAATCTTCTCTTATTTCTCTGAGAATATTGCAGTTTTAAAAAATTTCTTCTCCTCTCCTCATTGTCTCCATTTTATTTTTCTGTGGTTGGTTTGGTCTCCTTTTTCATCCTGGAGAATTTCTTCTGTTATCCTTGGTTGACCCTTCCTCACTAAGAGCAAAGGGTCTCTGTCATGGGTGGTGCTTGTTGACTGGTGTTTTGCTGTGGATTGGTCAAATGAGGACCAACTGCTGCTTTATTTTGAAACTCACAAATGTCAGCATCCGTAGGTCTGTTCTCTTGAGACATTCAGTTCTCAAGAGAGAACTTCCCTATTGGTCTTATGACTCTAGTTCTATTACATTTTATAGATGATTTTAATCTTGTTCTTTGAAGCACACACACACACACACACACACACACACAAGCATGTGCATTTCCTCCCTGAGTCTAGAATTTATGAAGGAGAAGGTCTTTTAAGATTCTGTCCCCACTATCTTGACCATAAACCCTCCTGTGACACTTTGGAAGTCCCAAATTTGCCGCAATTTATCACAATCTTCCCTCCTTACCTCTTAATTGAAAGCACTTTTGCTATGGTTTCCTAATTTCCAAACCCAGGGGACACTCTTTAGTTCTTGTCTTATTAACTTCCCTGTTGCATTTGACACTTCAGATTGCACCCCCCTTGAATCTATCTATTCTTTTGGTCTGTGTGTTGTTTTCCCACTTCCCCTCGTACTTCTCTGAACAATCCTCCTGGGACTCATGTGGGGCTTCCTTTCTCCATTTGCCTTTGGAATACTGGTGCTTTCCAGGGTTTCAACCTTAGCTCTCTGCATTTCTCACTGTACATGCTCACCCTGGTTGATCTCATCCACAATCACCGTTAAGGTTACTAACCAAATGCTGATGTGAATTAAATCTCTATATCCAGCCCAGACCTCTTCCCAAAATTTCGACTCTAAAACAAACTCTGCTGAACGGACTATAGTCATCTCAAATTTAACATATCATCCTCTTTTCTAACCTTGTTGCTATTCTTGGATTTTCTATTTCAGTTGATGACACCAGCATTTATCTGATCCCCCAAGCTAGAAACCTGGGAGTCATCCTTGAATCTTTTCTTCTCATTCTCCTTATTCTAGTTGTGGTTTTAGATTGCCCAGGAATAAAGACACAGTCAGTTTACTTCAAGTAATGGGAGCTTATTTGGGTAGAAAAGAAGACAGGAATCTAATGGCAATGATTCAATCCTCACAAGAAATGCAACTGGACCCAAGGCAACTCCAGAAACTCCAGGATCTGCAGTTTGTGGAACATCCTGGCCATTAACGTGACTCTAACGTCTCTGTGATATTCATCTCTCACATTTAACTTTCCTATTCTTTTCCTCCTTCCCGTATCTTTTCTCTACATCATAGATTACCCTCATAGTTTTGGCTTACTTATGATGTCTCACGATTCCAATCTTACTTCCTTCTTTATGTGGCCTCAACTGGATCTCGTTGGGACCTCAGTCCCTCTTGTTCACAGCCTGCTTTCTCTGTGCTTAGTGGTTTGGCTTCCTGGGATCTAGGCCACATTGCAGGGGACTTGTCAGCCTCTCGAATGGCTTCCCTTACATCAGGCGCCCATCCCACTCCAAGCACCTGTAACAGGAGGAGCAGGTTAATGTGACATGAAATAGGACCACTTTGGTTTGTCCCCTATATGGTGTGGACTGGACATTTATCTTTCCTAGGGGAAGCCAGCACAGCAGACACCGTGGTTGACATGGTTAGTATAGTCCTTGTTCAATAATACCTCATCAAGTCTTTTCGAATTTATCTTCTAAACAGCTTTAAACCTGTATCTTTCTTTCCATTCTTAATCTCGTTATTTTGGTTCAAGTCTTTATCTTCCTTCATCTGTCCTGATGCAACAGCTTGAGGCTATCCCTAGATCTAGTCTCCTTCCTTCAAATGTGTCTTCTGCATAAGCAACAGAGTGATGGAACCAAAACACAGCTCTTGTCATTTCTCTACTAAAATCCTTTTAATCTATTCCTCCCTTGTTATTCCTGGGAATGATTCCAAGTTTCTTTAACTTGATGGTCCCTCTTTGTGCTCTCCTTTTAGCAATTTCTCTTTTTATTTATTTCCCATCCCCTGTCTTCCTCCTCCTCCTCTTTTTCCTCATCCTTTTCCCCTAATTAATCATTTTTTAAAATGTTAAGCATATTTAAAATATCTCTTTTTTTACGGAATAAAATTTGTTACTTGTGCTTAACTAAAATATCAGATGAATTCAATTTCCATTTGTCCCTTAAAAGGAATCCAGAAAAGCTAACCACATTAAGTTGTTTTGTATTTCCACATGATTAATTTTTCTTCCCTGAGGGTCAGTGCTTCATCAACTGTGTTTTGGATGATTGCAAAAGCCTCCTCATTGTCTGCCAGAACTCAGTCTCATCCTGATCCAATCCATCTTCTGCATTTATTTTTCTAAAACATGCATCTGATCATGCCTCTCTCCTATTTCACAGTGCAAGGCCCCTTCAGTCCTGTTCTCTGCGGCTTCCTCCCTCTCACGTCAAATGCCCTCCCCTGTTCTTCCCCCTGTAGTCTCCCTGTGAGGGGTCCTGTTCACACTCCCTCACGGGGCAACGGGCTTTAGTCTGTAGGATGATATCACTGCTCTGCTTATTCTCCTCCGGAGCACCATGCTCATTTAGGTTTGGGGGCCAACCTCTATCTGACATTTGATGCAATCTCACTATATGAAAGGTGAAAACTTCAGTTATTTAACATGTTGTTTTTCTTACTCACCACCAAGCTATTGATTAAGCTGCCAGAATGCTGTGCCCAGCTCCTAGCCACTTTGGCACATGACCTCTGGGGCAGGATTGTCCTGTTATCATTTTTACCAAGTCTCCTCCCCTTTGCTCCTCAACTCGAGGAATCTAGCCCTGGTCAATAAATGCTCCTGGGCATTTACTGAAAAAGCAACAGCTTCTTTTTATCCAAAATCCTTGGTCATGAGTTATTGTTGAGGAGTTAAAAGAAAAAGCCAAAATCAAAATAATTAGCGTAAATTTATTTTTTAAGTCTGTGTTTATTTTAAATCTTTATCTAAATAGCTCATCTGAGGGTGTCCGGAGGGCAGGCAGGATGTAACTTAAGGCACACAACTGGGATTGACGCCACCTGGAGGGAGGTGAGGGTGGTGCATGAGGCGGGTGATCTCAATCCAAAGGCTTCTAAGATTAGGCTGACGAACCCCTTCCTGGCAGGCCATTTAGATTTTGAAAAATTGAGGTTCAATAAACTGCACGTATTTAAAGTGAAATTTGATGCTTTGACATGTGCATATCCTGTGAAACTGTCACCACCGAGACAATGAACATACCCATCATCCCCCGAGGTTTCACTGTGTCCCTTCGTCATCCCTCCCACCTGCCCCTCCTTACTCTCTCCCCAGACAACCAGTGATCTACTTTTTGTCACTGTTGATTAGTTTGCATCCTCTCGAATTTCATATAAATGAGATACTATAGTATATAGTCTTTTGGGGAGGCGGGGTCTAGCTTCTTTCACTCAGCATAATTCGTTCGAGATGCATCCATGTTGTTGCATGTATCGACAGTCCGTTCTTCTTTACTGCTGAGTCGCAGTCCATTGTATGGCTGCGTCACATTTGTTTAATCATTTACCTGTTGATGAGCATTTGGGTTGTTTGCAGTTTGGGGCCATGGCAAGTAAAGCTGCTATGAATGTTCATGCACAACATTTTGCATTTTCATTTTCATTTCTCTAGTGTAAATACATAGGAGTGAAATGGCCAGGTCATATGGTAGCTGTATGTTTAACTTTTTACATTCCCATCAGCAGTGTGTGTGATTTCCACATTCCTGCAACACTTAATATGGTCAGTCTTTTTGATGTTAGCCATTCTAAGAGGTATGCAATGGGCCATTTAGATTTTGAACTTAAAAAAATTCAGGTCTCATCTCAGGCCTACTGATTCCTGACTTTGGGGGAGGGACGTGGGTGTTGTATTTTTAGAAAGAGAGCCAGCTGATGGCCACGCTTTATCCATTGGATCCAACTTCTTTAAAGGACCAAAGATGCGAGCTTCACAGAAGTGGGGCAGGAAGGCAGGGAGTGGAGTCAGAAACAGCCTTTTCTTCAGGATGAGATGCATCTAATTAGCTGAGCTTGTGTTGGCTCAGTCATCATCCACCTGAGCCAACCCTGTCATCTTAAAAAAGCCCCTAATTAGAAGAGAAAATCCTTGATTTACCTCCTCTGGATAATCTGCTCCTATGTCATTGGAGGGGGTGACGCGGTGCTGGGGGGTGCAGCGTGGCTCAGTGGGACAAGCATCTGAGTCTGAAGAGTCAGAATGGCACTGCAAATCCATTGCACAAGCCAAGCCACAGCCAAACCCCTTCCTACTTCCCCTGTGTAAATAGAAAAGACACGATGTATAAGACGTGGCCAAGCTCAGAAATAAGGTACAACCTCAGTGGCTAGGAATGGCATAGAAACACACATAAAACGGTCTCAGGACCAGAAACAGATTACAGCAGCCAGGAGTTCATATCTTGGGCGATATGCTATAGAGGGATATAAAGTGCTCCCACACAAGAGAGGGGACTAGAGTTCGGTTTGCTGCTTGAAATAAGGGGCCAGGGTAGGGTTTTCCTGTCCGGGGAAGGGTCCAAAAAGAGCTGCTGCCAAGACTGGCTCACTGGAATGAGAGCTAACACATACTGAGCAGTTGCTTTGTGTCATGCAGTATTTTAAACTTCTTGCCTGGATTAATGTGTTTCATTCTCACAACCCTGTGATTTCATTATTATCCTCATTTTAGAGATAAGACAAAGAAAGATTGCTATATTTCTTGCCTCGAACCACACAGTTAGTAAGTCACAGAGCTAGGGTTAACCCAAGGGAGTACATCTCTGCAGTCTGTGTGCTGGCCCTCCACCCCGGTGCCTCCTAGTGAGTTGCAGGCTTAGGGAAGTTGAAGGAAGCAGATATAGCCGTGTAGCCTGACTCTGGACAAAGCTGCATACTGAGGCAGAGACAGAACGTGTGATCCCAGTATCACTGCTGGACAGGAATGATTGATAGATGATGGGTTCTGTTTTGGGGACCCTAGAAGGTGGCTGGAGGACAACCAAAATATTTCAAGAGTGGGAAGGAGGGCCAGGTGCCGTTGCTCATGCCTGTAATCCTAGCACTCTGGGAGGCTGAGGCAGGAGAATCACTTGAGGTCAGGAGTTCGAGACCAGCCTAAGCAAGAGCGAGACCCTGTCTCTATAAAAAACAGAAAAATCAGTCGGGTGTGGTGGCACGCACCTGTAGTCCCAGCTACTCGGGGGGCTGAAGCAGGAGGATAGCTTGAGCCCAAGAGTCTGAGGTTTCTATGAGCTGTGATGATGCCACTGCACTCCACCTAGGGTGACATAAGGAGACTGTGTCTCAAAAAAACAAAACAAAACAAAACAAAACAAAACCCCAAAACAAAAACAACAACAAAAAAACAAAGATCGGAGAGAGTGAGAGAGCAAGAACAAGAGTGAGCAAGTGAGAGAGGAAGAAAAACTTCTTCTGAAAATGAGCCTGCAAACAAAAATTCTAAAACACATGAAGAAGACTGATATGGAGGCACTGCCAATAACAAAAACACATGTCAGTGAGTTCACTGTAGGTGAAATGAGACTAGTAGAGCAATGTGAAAATGATTTAAAAATAAATCTATTTATGATCTTTAAAGAAATAATGGTACGCCAATCATTAGAAAGTATAAGAATATTTGAAACAAAAGGCAGAAATGAAATAAAACAGCTCTAAAAAAGGATTAAGTAGAAATACCATGAATAAAAAATAATTTATGTTCATTAAAATAAAAGCACAGTGACAAGATAAATTCTGGCCTGAATAAGTTGAAGAGAGAATTAGTGAATTAAAAGATTATATTAAGGGATTCACCTGGAATGCAGAACAGGAAGCTAATAAGATAAAAAATACAAAGGAACAGGTAATCATAATAGCTAGCAATTTTTAATTTGCCAGGCTAAAGACTTTACATATACTGTCTCACTTAAATTTTATGACAATCCTTTGAAATGGGCACAAACATTATTCCCCGCCCCCTGTGGTATATGCAAGTAATAATAAGATGGGAAGATTTACTCTTTTCTTGGTAGACAGCACATTTTTCTTTCTCTTGTTCTATCACAAACACACACCCTATTCTAATTATAAAAATTATACATATTTACAGTAGAAAATGGGAAGCAAAGTATACAAGCAGAAATCATCTGTAATTCTATAACCCATCAATATTTAGTGGGTCAGAGTCCTTCTAGGCTCTGTTCTATGCCCTACACAAATGTACACATACTTAATGTTATCTATAATAATTATTATGGTGCATAATATATGTAAAATTTAGTACCATTCTTTAATCATTTAGTATTACATCATGAATTTTTTTCTCACAATAATAAAATTCTTAGAAAAACTTCCTCTCAGCTGCCTAATAGAAGCGCCATAATATTTTTTGACCATATTTCTGCATCAAGTTTTAAGCTAATTCAAATTTTCCACTAATATAAATAATACTGTATACATACATCTGTATATCTCTAATTATTTACTTTTAATTTTCTTTCTTCAAGATGTTTAATTTAGGAAATGTTTTTAGTTTTCCAGGCTTTTCACCTAAACATTTTTGTTATAAAGTACTTTCTCTGTTGTGTTGTCAGAGAATGTTGCTTATACAATACATGCATTTAGAAACTTATCGAAGTTTTCTTTGTAGCTCAGTATCAACTTTTGTAAACGTTTCATGGGCACGTGAAAAGAAGGTATATTTAGCGGTTTGTGGGGAACATTGTTTGATGCATTTTTATTAATTCAATCCTATTAATTTTATTATTCAAGTCCTCTATATCTTTCCTTATTTTCCTTTTCTTAATCTATCAAGAGTGAGTGTTTTTAGTATTCCACAAATATGTATATCAATTTTTCTGTGTGTTTCCAACAAGTTTTGCTTTTTATTTGCTGAATTACTTGACATATAAAAATTTATGGGTATTATATTTTCATCGTGGATTGTAAGTTTTATAAATATAAAGTGACATTTTATGTTTTATTGAATGCTGTTTGCTCGGAATAAAACCTTTCAGAATTTAACATTGCCACTTCTGAGCTGCGTTGTTTTGCACTTGCCTGAAAAATCTTTATTCATTCTTTTATGCATACCATTTTTTTTTTGATATTTTGCTTTATGTCTATTTCTTGTAGGTAACATATTGTAGGATTTGAAATTGTAGCACAATTGGAGAATAGTTTAATAGGGTAGTTAAATTCCTTAGATTTATTTCATGATTGATTTATTTTTTTATCTGCCAGCTATTTTATGCTTCCCATTTTAATGCTTCTTTGCTTTTTCTTTGTTTTCTATCTTAAGCTGTATGGAATATGTTTTATATCCTTTTATATTCTTCAGTGATTTGGAAAACGTGTCCTATTTTAAATTATGTTACTGATTACTTTTAAGTATTAGAAACATTTAAATATATACTTTACAAAGTTTTTATTGTTACATAAAACATGTCAACAATGTATTGTATACTTGACAATTGTTAAGAGGGTAGATTTTAAATGTTTTCATTGCAACAAAGTGAGATAATTCATATGTTAATTAGCCTGATTTAGTTATTCCAAATGTATACATGTATCAAAACACCATGTTGTACACCATAAATACATGCAATTTTATTTTGTTTTATTTTTTTCTCTTTTTTTTTTGTCGAGACAGAGTCTTGCTCTGTTGTCTGGGTTAGAGTGCCGTGGCGTCAGCCTAGCTCACAACAACCTCAAACTCCTGGGCTCAAGCGATCCTTCTGCCTCAGCCTCCCAAGTAGCTGGGACTACAGGCATGCGCCACCATGCCCGGCTAATTTTTTATATATATATATATATATTTTTTTTTTTTTTTGAGTTGTCCAGATCATTTCTTTCTATTTTTTAGTACAGATGGGGTCTCTCTCTTGCTCAGGCTGGTCTCCAACTCCTGAGCTCAAACAATCCTCCTGCCTCGGCCTCTCAGAGTGCTAGGATTACAGGCGTGAGCCACCGTGCCCTGCCAATACATACAATTTTAATGTTAATAAAAAATAATTAAGAGATGTATAGATACATATGTTCAGTTTATTGAATAATTAGTAAGCAAATACCTATATAAGTACTACATTTTACTTTCACTTTCTTGTATCCTTACGTGCTTCTTGCAAGAATGATTAGTGGGGTTTTTATTTTTAATTCAGCATGACTATCTTTGTTTTTTATCTGAGCATTCAGTCCATTTAGATTTAATGCAATTACCCATATGTTGGCATTTAAATCTACGATCTTATTTTGTGGTTTCTATGTGTTCCACCTGTTGTGTTTCTTTTACGCTACTTTCTTTCATTTTTTGGCCTTAGGGAGTATTTTTAATAATTTTTTTAAATTTTTTTTCAGCCAATTTGGAAATATTTACTGTTTCTATTCATTTGGTATTTACTGGAGAAATTACTATATGTGTGCCTAACTTATCAAAGTCTGAAGTTTATATCTTTAGTATCCTTCTGATAGTACGAGAACCTTAGATTGTTCTAAGGTTTTTCCCTTCTTGTTCTCCTGGCTTATGTATTATTGTTGTCATATATTTTTTTTTAAAATCCCTTGAGACATTTAATATTATACTATTGTTTCATGTAGTCAATATTCAGGTTGTTCTTAGTTCACTGTGTTCTTAGTTCTTTATTTCTTCTTTAATCTCAGTTCCATATGGGATTACTTTCTTTCTACCTGAGGTGCATCCTTTAGAATTTTCATTCGTTAAGGTCTGCTGATGGCAAGTTCTCAGATACTGCTGGTCTAAACATGTTTATATTTCACCCCATTTTCGAAACAAAGATACTTAACTTTTTTTTTTTTGCCAGAAATAGAGATCTTGATTGGCATTTCTGTCTTCCAGCACATTGAAGATACCATTTTGACTTCTAGGTGTCATTGTTGCTACTGGGAAGTTGGCTTTCAGTGTAACTATCACTCTGTTGAGGTAATCTATCTTTTAGGATTAAAACTTTTCTCAGGGCCAGGTGTAATGGCTCACGCCTGTAATCCTAGCACTCAGGGAGGCCAAGGTGGGAGAAGCATTTGAGGTCAGGAGTTCGAGACCAGTCTCAGCATGAGTGAGACCCCTTCTTTGCTAAAAATAGAAAGAAATTGGCCGGGCAACTAAACTAGAAAAAAAAAAAAATTTAGCTGGGCACGGGGGCTCATGCTTGTAGTCCCAGCTACTCGGGAGGCTGAGGCAGGAGGATCGCTTGAATCCAGGAGTTTGAGGTTACTGTGAGCTAGGCTGATGCCACAGCACTTTAGCCCAGGCAACAGAGCAAGACTCTGTCTCAAAAAACAAACAAAATAAAAAACTCTTCTCTATTATTCTTCAACTTATATGTTGGGACTGGGTGTGCATTCTTTTTACTCATCCTTCTTGAGATTTGCTTGGCTTCTTAAATCTGTATATTGATGTCTTTGATTAATTCTGAAACATTCTCCCCCATTATCATTTCAAATATTGCTATTCCCCTATTTTCTGTCCCTTTTCTTTCTGCAACTCTCTGTTTTATACATCTCTTCTGCTCCATTTTGTTCACTAATTCTCCATTTAGCTATGGCTGTCAGCCGTTACACCCATCCATTGTTTATTCTAATGAGGGCCTAGACCATTCTATTTATAAAAAAAATGTGATAACTTTTTATAGCTTTCTTACAGAGATTTATTGCAGATAATTAAAAATGGCCTTTTATTTCTTTAAACAAAATAATGGTAATTGAATTTTAATCTAGCCTGATAATTCTAAATCTGAAGTCTTTGTGGCTCTGTTTCTGTTCTCTGTTTTTTCTGCTGGTTCTCATTCCTTTTGCTTTATCTGTTCTATTATTGTTGACTGTAAGGATAGCATTGTCTTCATAAATATTATTTTAAGAGATCCTTTGAGGCAAAGTATGGAGGTGAATTCAGAGAGGATTTGTGTTTACTTCTGCGGCATGCCTGGGGCACTAACTACCAGTCTAGAACAACATTAAATTAAATATATGCCCTGAGGATATTTCTTTGGCCCAACCAAGTGATTTCAGCTACCAATCTGCTCAAAGGCTGCTTGTGTTTGTAATTTCTCATGTAAGCTTCTGTTTTCACCTTTTCCTCACTTTTCTGATTAGTGTCAAAACAGCTTTTGAATTAGTATCCAAGGGGTGGGAGTAATGGTAACAGACAAGGGTGGCTGGGAAAGGTTTACTTCTAGTTCACCTTTATTTTGAAGATGTTGTCTTTTGGGGTTCCCAGCTTTATGTGGGCAGCATCCCCAGATAAATACTGAAATGATACCTGCCCCTTCTGCTCTGTTTAGGCACTGGAGTTTCATGTCAAGAGTGAAGCTTGTTTGCAGAGATAAGCAGAGACTCTTAGGACAAAGACTGCTTTATTCACTCTGTTTCCCCTGCTGGGTTTCCAATCTCATTTACACTGTGGCCTGATAATTCCCTGGTATGCCACCAAGTCTATTCTGATTTGAAAAGATTTAATAGATATCTTTCTGGAATTTTGAGTTGGTTTCAGCAGGAGTGTTGGCCTGAAATACTAGCCTACTATAAGCCACAAATGAAGTTAATGCAGCCCTCTGTCAGTGCCCCTGGGGGGTTGGCTCTAGGACCCCTCGTGGGTACCAAAATCCCCAGATGCACAAGTCCTTTATATAAAAGGCATGATATTTGCATATTACCTCCCCTATACTTTAAATTATCTCTAGATTACTTATAATACGTAGTACAATGTAAATGCTCTCTATGTAAATAGTTTTATATTAAATACTTTATTGTTTAGGGAATAATGACAAGAAAAAAATCTGAAATGTTCAGTACAAATGCAACCATCCATATTTTTGAATATTTTTGATTCATGGCTGGTTGAATCCGTGGATGTGAAATGCATGAATACAGAAGGCCAACTGTATATATATTTTGAGGATAAAAATAGCAAATAAAATAATACTTTCGATTCTGGACATATAAGAAATTTGACATGCATGCTACTTTCTTCCACCATCACCATTCTATTCTGTCCCTTCTCTTTCCACTTTTCCATCTTTTTTAATATAAATTGGAGTTTTATTAATTCAGAATATTAATTTTAATATATTATCTTTATGTTCTGTGGCTTCTCTTTCAAAAATTATTTCTGGCACTTGCATTTACTTTGCAATCATATTTACAGCAATTATTTAGATCTGTAGTTAGTAGACCTTGATAATCAGCAAATAACTTCCTCTATTATTAACTAAGTTCTATATCTTTAAGTAATTTAAAACAATTTTTTTAAGGAAAGGGAAACTAGTGGGTATATTTACGGAATTCCTGTATATTCCATTTCATCGTTTTGTTTCCTTTATGAATTAAAGAATATTTGGCTAGGTATAGAATTATATAGAGTCTTTTCTTTTTAAAACTTTATTTTCTTCTTCCAGTTAGAGTTGGAATGAAGTCTGAAGTCAGCTTGGTTATTTTTATTGCTTTGTTGGCAACTTCTGTTTAGTTTTTGACTAGAAAATTATCTTATTTTAAAAATTCATCCTTAAGTAATCGGCATGTCTTAGGCTTTATCCACTGATGAGTTTTGACATCTTGCATTCACAAGAATATCCTGAATTTTCAATGTACCATGCCCCAACATACTTATTGGCAGGAATCACAGATTTTCTCCAGAGCTCTCCTGGGACAACTACCATATTCCTAGAATTTCCAGGGATGTCCAGCTTCAGTGTCCTTCGGGCCCCACCAATTTCTGAGTCCAAAGTCGGAAACTCTATGGCTCCCAGATGTTGATGTTGGTTTTACATTTAGTCAGAGCCAATTTCTGCAGTTCTAATTACCCCTCTGTTCTGTAACAGAAGTAAGGGTCTAAAAAAGGGTAAAATGTATTATAAGCTGTCTCTTTAACTAGCCCCCCTTAACACTTTTTTGGAAATTAAAACCTGCATTTCTGCCTGAGGCCAGTAATCAGAGAGGCGGGGAGTGTCCTTGTTCTTTGTACCACAGGAGATGGCTTAATGGAATTGTCAGGAGATTGTCTTCACCAGAGATGTTATACCTAAAGAACAGCAATAGCCTGAAGCTGAAAACTCCTTTTAAAAGCTCTGTATTTCTGCTTACAGATAGGAGGTTGGTACTTTAGGACAAGAGTCTGCCATTCTCCTCATATGCCAGCAAATTAATAAACTTCTCTTTCCTTTTCCTCAAACTGCTTGCCGTTGTTCTTCATTGGGCCACAAGGACAAGTGCTGAACTTTCGGTAACAGTTCCACTCACAGTGGATGGGCCTCCCTGTGCTGCAGACAGCTGGTGCTGGTGCTGTCCGTGGGTGCTGCCTGGTGCACCATCACTGACCTCCTCTGTGTTGTCAGCCTGCATGTCTCTTTGCCTCTCTGTCCAGTGTGCAGTCACCTTCCTCTGCTCTTGCCCAGCTCTGTGAGCAGGAGTTTTCAAAGCAGGACTGTCTGCCCCCTAACACTTTTGTCTCTCCCACAGGGCTCCTGAGTTATGTGAAGGTACATCCAGGGATGTACCTAGGCACCTGTTCTAAATTCTGTAACAATTTAGAAGCTCTTAGAACATTCTGTGACCAGCAGTTAGGAGGCTTATCTTCCTAGAAATAAGGAAGTAAAGCAAACACTAGAGGTATTCATGTTCTAACTTTCATTTCCAGGAAAAAGAGTGAGAGGTGTATGTGACCTCCCTTCTGTGTGAAGTCAGGGCCTGGGGCTGGGGCCTGACCTGTGGCCCCTGGAAACCAGACCTGCAGCCCAGAAGTGAGACCTGAGAGGAGCCAGCATCTGGGTTTTGCACGAGATGGGGAATGATTGTGTGTCCATATTTCAGGGAATGAGTGATCAGGGAACAGCGTGACACATTGAATCCTGGGCAGTAGCAGAAAGCAAGAAATCGATGTGAAGCAAATATTGACAGTGGAGAACTGGGGGGTGGAAACCAGAAACCAGAGAGAATCCTTGAGACCAGCATATGCAGGGAGTCTTTGGAGGGCCATGCGCTGGAGGGAATCTTGGTGTACCAGGTTGATTTGGAGCACAAGGAAAGCAAGACAAGCTCAATGAGGCCTTGGAGAAAAGAGGTGGAAGGACAATCCCAGCAGCAGGAAGCACAGGGGAAATGTGCGTGATGATTTAAACTGCATTTGAACAGTGGCAGCGTCTGCCTGAGGGCGGAGGGGGCTGTAATTGAAGTTCCAGAAGCATGGAGACATTTAGGGGAAGATTAACTCAGGAGACCCATGTGTTTGTAGAAGGAGCCTGGTAACTGGCCTGGGGGTGGGGGATAGCAAAGAATGCTTCTGGAGTCCCACTGCCAGCTCTCTGTTTTCTCCTTCTAGGGAGATAGTGGGCTCTGCGTTGATCCCCAATGACAAATACATTCCTCACAGTGCTACCAATGCCCTGGCTGGTTAGCAGGAAATGCATCCAGCTGGGGGACAGATGTGTGTCCCACTCCTCTTGGAAGTCCTCACTTGTGTCCTGGAGCAGGGCTGCCTGCTGTTTCCTCTGGCTAAAGAATAATGAATGGCTGCAGGAATGGATGAATGAATGGGCAGCATTTATGGAGGCTGCTCAGGTCACTGTGAGCCCTGGTGGACACTGTCATTCCGCAACCAACCCCCTGACTGCTGCTCAGAGGTTGTTTGTGTCTTCTCAGTCCGGGGGCTCCTAGGACAGTAATCTTGGCTTTGTCCTGATGTCTGCATCCTTTGAAGCACCGGGGACAGCCTCTCTCCATTCCGGGATGGGAGCCTGGAAGAGCAGAAGGCTAGATTTCGTTTCATTCACAGACCACGGAAAGGGAGAGAAGTCAGGGGAAGCTATCGTTTGTGTCTTCATTACTATTTTTTCCTCAGGCTTTGGGCTTCTTGTGACAAACCTTGACATCAACAGAGTCAGTTTCCTAATGCAGACTCACATACCTCCAGAATTTTCTGGCAAGATGGAAGTTAGCGGCACATGGCAGAGCAGTTTTCTGTAGCTAAGCCCTCTGGGGGGCCTGCGTCTCCCTTCCACTTCTCCCAGGAGCACAAAGGTAGCCAGAGCAGACCTTACCTGATACCGTCCCACCTCGGAACCAAGGCTTTGAAGCAGCCTGGGCAGGGCTGGCGATGGGCAGGCACCTCCTCTTATCTTCTTCTGTCCTTAGGGAACTCATATTTCCTGGTGCCGAAGGGGAAATTAAGTAAACCACTGTCATAAATTTACTTTGATTGCACACAAGAATCTCATCTGCATATATTAGAGTAATAAGGCAATAGCCAAGTGCGTTACAAGCATGTTTTCTCAGAATAGAAATCTTCTGGCTTTAGAGAAAGATTTGACATTGGTGGCTCTTGGCCCAGAGAGACTTGATGATCTTGAAAAGCAGATGGGACTTCCATGTGTGACCTCAGAGGGGCCCAGAAAGATGCTAATATTTCCTGCAGTCTCCCTAGTGGCCTGTCCCAGGGCTTGAGGTCCCCCCCCAGACATTCACTTCTTTAGATTTAAGGACCTGAAGCTACTTCTAAAAATGTAAATGTCATCTGGGAAGGGTAACATATCAAGTCATAATTTGCATTAGCTTGAATTAGCTTATCAGGTTAGCACTAGTCTCCTATTAGTGCTCAGAAGAGGTGGAGATTGGTTTTTACTGGGGCTGGGGAGGGGAGCTGGGGGCCCAGCAGGGAGTGCACACACCTGCTGTCCGGCTGGGAACAAGGTGGATGCAGAGCTAGGATCTGGGCACCTGAGCCATTCTCGTATGCAGTAGTTTTATAAGGAAGCTGCCTATCAATCATACACATGTCACCAATGCTGTACTTGGTTGTCACCCAATTGCCACATCTGTTTCATTTCCTTTGTCAAAGCCAAGCCTTAGCTGTCTTTGCACCAGTTTTTCTAACTGTTCTCTGTATGTGCATAGTTAAGCCAAGGCCTAAGTCATTTTATTAAATCCCAGAGTGGCTGGTTTGTTCCCTTGAATACTGTTAAGATGGAGAGTGCAACCCAAATTTCTGTGACTTCTACCAGATGCGGGGAACAAACGGCACATTTTTGTTCACTGGCTCATACTTCTACCTGCTATCGCCGGGCCTCTAGCTCACCCCGATGTCTCGGCCTGTGTTAGGGGGACAGAGAAAGACTCCATGGCACAGCTACAGTTTGCTCAGGTGGAAAATCCTCATCAGAGGCCCCCTTTTGCTTGGCGGCTGGGGGATAACCCTGCCTTTGTGACTGGCAAAGTCTGCCCTTCCCTGCTCTCCTCAGTGGGCAGAGCTGGCTCCCTGGGGAAGAGGTGGCAACATGAAGGGCTCAGGGGCTTCCTGGGAGAAGAATCCTAGACCCCAACCCCTTCCCTTTTGGAGTTCAACAGCATAAGAACTTCTCTGACACATTAGGATGCTCCTGAATTGAGGTTCCTAGACAGGTGAGAAAAGGAATCCTGACGCGACCCGCCATGAGGGCGGGGAATCGAGGACCTATACTCGACCCCAGGGACTCAGCTACCCCTGAACGCCCTCAGCCTCACCTCCTCCTTGTGCATGTGGCAAAGAGTCAGTGCCAGTTACGTCCAAAGCTGCTCCTTCGCACCTGCGCATGAGCAGTGCAGAGTGGCTGCAAAAACCCAGCACACATTCAATTTAGAACACTAATCTCAAGGGGACCCTCAGCGCTGCCGGGTGCTCTTACTACATGTTCTTATTTAATTTACTCTTCAAGTCTCTAAGAGTCTTTCTACCTTTCACTCACTGTCTCCTTAACCTACCCAAATCCTCCCCTATCTTGTCAACTGACAACACCGCCCTTCGTTTTTCCAAGAACACAGCAGCAGTCAGAACAGAACGACATCTTCCCAGCACCTCATCTATTACACTAACTGACTTGTGCCTGCTGCCATGCTTCATAATGGGTGGGCAGTCCTTGCTCTTACGGAAGGCCAGTGCCCTCCCATGTAGCCTAGATCTCCTTCTTGTCTAGCTCCCCCAGGATGTTGCTTTTTCATTTATCCCTTCTCTCCTGGATGACTGATTAATTTTTTCTATTGGCCTAGAGATATGCTATAATATCTCACCCGACCTAACAAGTGCCTAAAATAAATACAACCCAAATGCTTCCCTGGCTCCAAGTCTCCCCAAAGCTTCTGTCCCAATTCACTGTTCCCCTTCCTAGTGGAATTCCTCAAAAAGGCTTCCTATACTCAGTGTCCCCATTTTCCAGCCTCCATTCCCTCTTCAGCCCATCCAGTGGGGCTCGGATGCTCAGTCGTCCTTTGGAGCCATGTTTGTCCTCATCACCAGTGATGTCCATTTTCCAAATACACTGATATTTGATATAGTTGATCACTCATTTCTTTAATCACTTTTTAAAATAAAATATTTTATTCCTACAAAAGGTATGGAAAGGCTAGAATGCTGTCATCCTGTTTAAGACTGAGAATGTTACTGATACACTAGAAGCCCTTTGCATCTCTCCATCTCAAATTACTATTAATATATATTTGAAATCTTGCCTCTGGGACGCCACGCATTCCTAGCTTTTCTTCTACTTCATTCCTGGTCTCTAAGCACTGGATACATGTAGCACCCCCTAGTTGTGACACTCACAAACATCTTCAGACATTGGAGGCAAACTCACCCCCTCTGAGAACCGCTGCTCTGCTGTTTTATATGAGGACTGCTGGTCCTGTGACTTACTAGCTAGAAGAGGGGGCTTGTGTGCTGCCAGGAGACCCGGGACCTGAAGCGTTACAGCGACCTCCGTGGGTGTCTAGCAATAGCTTCTTCTCATCTGTGGCTCCAGCTCCCACCAGGCAGGTCCACTGTGATTTCAGCTTTTTAATATGCTTCTTGCTTTTGGTGATTGAATGCTGTTGTGCATATTGAGCTTTATTGATTCAGAGGATTGGATAGCACCCAGGTTGTGACGGGCAACTCAGGTCCCATGGTCGCTCGATATCTGATGGTTAGGCATTTAGTCTCTGCCAAGGCCCAGTCACAAGCCAGGAACAGCTTCTCAGAAGAAGTATCAATGTCAGCAGGGAAGGCTGCACCAGCGCTCTGGAGGGCTGTGCTGTGGTTCTCCTAACAGGGCTTCCAGAGATCCATATAGCCTCCTGATTGACCACAGACACTTTGAGCAAGGTTGGGGTTCCTGGGTCAAAGGCCCCAATGGCAGGGCTGACTCCTCGTGGGTCAAGGGTACACACCTGTTCAGAGTAGAAACTATTTCTGCCGAGGTTTCTTTTGGAATCTGTGGAATGCTCATCACTGCCTCAAAGGGAGAGCTGGCTGGCAGCACGCTGCTGCGCGTTTTCCCCATGCCTCATTCTCATGCATCAGTCAGGTATTGGCGTTTGTTTTCTGCAGCTTGTTAATTAAACACAGATACTGTGTCTGTGTGTTTTGGTGCCTCAGTGGTCACAGCAAGAAAACATAGTTAGGCCAGATTCCCTTTCCCCAGCTGGCTGTGTGTGGCGGGCGGCTCCTTGGCTACATACTGGTGTTTGTCGCTCCAAGTATCAGCAGTGCACAAATGTGTCGATGAGGATCCTGTAGGCAACCTTTCTTGTGATCTGGGAATCCTTCTCTACAGTGTTCCAGAAGAGACACAGGAAATCCACTTTGTAGGAAAAGAATATGATCCATTGTCAGGGAGCTTCAGTTGCTAGAAAGCTACTTCTCAGATTGAACTTGGCATGGTTAGGCTTGCAGGTCCTCACTCAAGTGCCAGCTGAATCCCTCTTAGGTATTTTGGTTTCAATTAGGAGACCTTGTTCATTGTGTTAAGGTCCCAAGAGTTTAGCTTCCCAAAGACATGTTAGCTGAAAGAAAAAGATCGTCCTTTAAAAAGTGAGTCTCTATTAAAAACAAATAAAAACCACAGAACACACACAAAAAAACCAAAATCCAATCGTTGGATCCTTGAGTAAAATGGATCTTTCAATTCACTCTAAATTTTAAATATTAAGTTTAAATCATTTTAGATTGTGGCACAGCTTTGGGGCATCTGGTCATTTATTATTTGCATTTACAGATGAGGATCTCGTGGTTCAGGCAGGCTAAGAAACTTATTTAAGTGTACACAGTATTAGGGCTAAGATTCAGATCCTGCTCTGCTGGGAGACACAGTCCGTGTGTTTTCCACCATTTACATACAGCGTGGAGACTCTGGCAGGCAGAAATTCTATGACTGCTTTCTGAAAACCGAAGAAGAAGCCTTAATTTGTTTAGCAATTTTTCTTCTCTACTCCTACAACAAAACTACATGAATCACCTGCCTTTGTCAGAATAAAGAGATTTTCATTTCCAGTTGGCACAGTAAGTTTCCTCTCAACCTTTCCTTTCTTGTGACTATCTTTGTTTGATTCATTTATTTATTTATTTTCGAGGCAGGGTCTCGGTTTGTCTCCCAGGTTGGAGTGCGGCAGTATGATCGTAGCTCACTGCAGTCTCAAACTCCCAGGCTCAAGTGACCCTCCTGTCTCAGCCTCCTGAGTAGCTAAAATTATAGCACATACCACCGTGCCCGGCTAATTTTTAAATTTTTTGTAGAGACAGGGTTTCACTATGTTGCCCAGGCTGATCTTGAGCTCTTGGTCTCAAGTGATCCTTCTGTTTCGGCCTTTCGAAGTATTGGGATTACAGACACTAGCCACCACACCAAATCTTTGTTGATTTTTGATGAAAACTTACTCTAAGTTTAATGTTTTCCAAAGTTATTTCTTTGAATTTGTCTGTTAGAGTCCTTGTAGCAACCAGCCCTATAGGTTAGTTACAAAGACTCAGTTTATACTGGACACCACTATTTTGTCAAAAAGCCAGGACCCCTTGCAGAACAGCATGGGGACAGCACATTCAGGCAGGACAAAGAAGGCTGTCCAGGGCACTTACCAAACGTGGTGCTTCCAGGTAGTCTCATATCCTTACAGAGCTGCAGCAAATAGTTTTTGAAAGTACGCGGAGGCATAAATCATATATTGCAAGTAAATACGAACAAAAAGAGACATGTAAGAAGTGGTTTTGCGAGTGAGTCAAGTATCTTAGGCCACAGAACTGTCTGCCACTCCCGAAGGTCTCATCAGTCTCTGGAGACAACACGGCCACTGTCTGGGACCATTAGTAGCCTGAAACAACAGTCTCATCCTGCCTTTTTGAGTTTTATGAATGTCTGTCCTCCTGCGTGGTGACTTTGAGGTCTTGGCCAGGGACCTGTGCTCTTTTGTCAGTGCTCATGAACTTGATACTTTCTCAATAATCCATGTGTATAGGTAACGTCAGTCGAGCACCTCCTGGCTGCCAGGAACTTGTGACATATTACGTCTCATTTTCCTAACACCCCTGTGAGCTATATTACCCTTCTTTTTCAGATAAAGAAACTGAGGCAGCACAGAAGTTAAGTAATTTGCTAAGGTCACCTAGTAAATGGCAGATCTGGCTTCAACACTGGGTTGGCTTGACTCTCTTTGTCGTTCTCCTTCCTTCTTTCATGCTCTCAGATGATCACCTTGAAGAGCCGTGTGTTGTCTGTTCTAGACGTCTACTCTTTAATCAACAGCTGCGTTTCTTGTGGGATGCTCTGTTGAAGTGGCTGGCTATACAGCACCATCTTTCCTGGTCCACTGGTCTACACAGGAGAGGTGGGGTTTGGGGGTGTACCTTCTCTGGATTGAGGCCCCCAGGGCTGAGGTTGGGGCAGCTCTACTGGGGTTGGACATGTGGTTCACTGCGACTGCAGTGATAGCTGCAAGATGTCTACAGCCACCCTGAGGCCCATGACCTCAGTAACATGCCTTAGCCTAAGCTCTTCCCAGAGGGCCAGGGTTTGGAGACGGGGGGTGGTTGGTGAGAGTAGGAGTGGGTCATGATTTTTCCGTGGAGTCTGTTGCTCTTTTACTTCCTATTGTCTCAGCTGAATGACATTTGCACCAACTGCTCCGAAAGGGAGTTACTTAAGCGAAATGTCACCTGCTTCAGCATGAATGGCCCTTCTCCATCCTTCATTTCTCTCCCTGCCACCTCCCTGCCATCCCTCAAGTGCCTTTTTTCTTTTGAAAGGACACTGCCTTGAAATTCAAGTACAGGAAAAAGTAATTACCTTGCTTTTCAGGTCTGCCTCTCAAAAAGCCTTCAAATCATCTCTGGTGGAAACACTGGGATTATTCCAGAGGGAAACTAGTTATTGGTGGCTGCTTTGGCTGCTTCCTTTTCTGGGTCTTGCAGCTGCTTTTCCCCCATGCTCAGGGCAGTGATGACAGCATGGCCCACTATTCTTCCTCCCTCCTTTCTCTGCCACCTTCAGAGGGCTCCGGCCCCTCTCCCAGAAGAGGTCAAGGGTCTCATTCAATGTAAGAAGTGGTTGGGCTTACCCGGGCCTGTCTGACTCCAGAGCCTTGCTTTTAATAACTGCCATGTAATTGCAGGGGTTATATATTTGCAGAATCAAAAATTGAGAGACATGATCTGACAAATGATTTTCTTTTCCTTATTTATTGCTTTTTTTCCCCAAATTTTTACTATGAAAAGTCGTATGAAGGTACCAAAATGACATCATGCTTTGTTGTACATACATCTAAATAAAATCATCATTATTAGAAAGAAGAAATTATTAATATGTAGAATTGGAACCGTCCCAGGAAATCCAACACATAGAGCTGCTATTTGGTGGGAATTGCCCTTGAACAGGAGCTAAGAGTCTTGGGTTCTGGTCCAGGTTTGGCCCTTAACTAGTTGTGTAATCTCAGTTAATTTACTTCACTTCTTTGGGCCTTATTTTCTTAGTTGGTGAAGTGAGACATTCGGATCAGATGACCTCAGGACTTTCTAGCGCTGAAGTTCAACAGCCGTGTAATTCTAACCACAGACTTCACTGGTTGGACTGTTGGCAGTGTATGGATGACACTCTTACTTTGGAAGTAAGTGTCGCTCCTCTCCTACTTTGGATGAATCTTGGCAACATCTGAATTCAGTTCTTTGTCATCTGCGACACTCTCCCGTTCCTTGGGAGTCTAATTTCTTTTTTTGCTAGGTTGAACCCTGGGAACTTAGTTTTCTGATTTTTCCAGTAAAACGATCTGTTTGGACTCACCTCATTCATTGTCTGCTCCTTTCCCTGTCTTCAAAGTAGACTCCCAGCACCGCCTGCTTCTCCCCACCCTGCCCTGGACACCCCAGCCCCTCCCTCCCTGCTGCTTCCAAGTGCTGCCTCCCCAGCACCTCCCGCTCTTCCTGGTATTTCCGCTCTCTGCACTCAACACAGAGGCGCAGCTCCCCCGTACAGGAAAGGACAAGCAAGCAGGGGCAGCCGTGATTAGCTCTACTATCCTCCACCCATCTCTTCCTTTCCTCGCTTCCCCACCCCAGCCCCATTTAAGCTTTTCTGGCCTTTCAACGTTTCTGAAATTGTGCTTTTGAAGATAACCAGGGATAGCCTATTCTTGAAATCCAATAGCTGTTTCTTCTCATTTTCCTTGACCTTTCTGCAGCACCTGGCTCTGGCATTTCTACCTTTTTGAAACACACTCTTACTTGGCTTCAGTTGTCACTACACAGTCCGTCTCTTGCCTCCTTCGTTCTGAGCTCATCCTTTGCATAGGGACACGTCTGGAGGTTCTGACTGACATATTCTACCCTTTCTCAGAGATTTCACCTATTCTCATGGCTTTCACTGAATCCCTTTGAGGTTTTGGCAGCCGGTTTCTAGTGGCCCCATGGACACGTTTGCTTGGGTGTCCATCATCACCTTCTTCGGCATATGAGCAGTGGAACTTGCCATCCTCAGTCCAGAGCCTGCTTCCCGTCCACACTTCCCATTGCTGGGGATTTTCTGTCTGTCAGTTATGTGGCTTTGGAATCTAGTCAAGGTGCCTCATTCCTTCTTCTCCCTCACCCACTCCTCATTCAGCCCGTCAATAAAACAGACCCATTTGTTACCCATAAAGTTTCTTAAATGTGTGTCCTCCTTTCTGTTACCACCGCCACCATCCTGCTTGCGACTCAAAGAATCTCTTAACTAGTCTTTTATTTCTTGATTTTCCAAACCATCCTGTTTTTCTCTATGCCAATAGCCTTCCTCAAACATCACTTTGCACGTTTCTCTGTATCCTTCTGCTTCCTGCAGCGCCGATCACTAAACAAACCTTCAGAAGTTCCCAGAATAACACCCTCGAAGTCTCAGGTGGACACTCAAAGACATCCAAAATGTGGCCCTGATCTGTTCTACTCTGACTTCCCATGAGTGCCCCCATAGGCACTACTCTCCGTAGACAAAGGGCACATACTTTGCCCGCCCCTTTGTTTATCCAGAGCTTGCTTCTCAGTGTCCTATGCTTGTGCGTAAATGGGCCTCCACGAGTCTGTTTCTGCATCTATAAAATGGTAATAATCCCTCTCTGATTTCATTAGGGGGTTGTAGGGATGAAATTCACTTATTCAGCAAACATTTACTGGAGAGGTACTGGGGATTTTCTAAATATTTCCATGCCGGGGTCTTGGAATTTGCAAGGAAAAATAAGTTACAGTCCCTCCCTCGAGTGGCTCAGGTGGTTGGGGAAACTTACACGTTAAAAACTCACATTGTCAGTAGGATGAGGTGAGCAAGAGCTCGCTTGCATGGCATGCACACTGTGCCCCCAGCTCGGCCCTGCCCCACCTGAGACCTGCTCAGCTCTTTCCTAAGCTGCTCTTCATCAACCACTACCTGTCCTCCTCTCATTTCCTCGGGGCCCAGCTCTTCCTAATGTGAAAATGAGGGATAATGGATGCTAATTTAATGTGTTACTTCTTTCAGGTGACATATTTACATTTTAATAGGAGACAATTTCAAAGGAGGGTATTTTAAGCACTGTGGCAGGTGGGTGGGGGCATTTTGAGTTAGGGAAGATTGGGGGGGGCTTAAATCACACTGTGTAGGCACCCAGTGATTCCGCCTCATGGAGTTGCCTCCCCTAGGAGTCCAGAGACAAGGATTGCCTCCCCAGTCTGGGTGTCCCCTCCCCATGCTATGGTAGCACTCCAGAGTGTCGCACTCCTGGGGCAATGATGGATGAGACATCTGCTCCATGATGGGCTATTACCAACAATTCATTACTGCAAAATGGACTTACCCTCATTAGCCCAGGAGCTCCGAGTTTAATGTGGCATTCTGCAATCTCGCAGATTCTGCTGCACACATCGAAGGCGTGCAGCACATTTTATAGAGCCAGGAAACCTGAACTTCAGATAACAATGGAGATTTAGCGTGCCTCTTGAATTAGTTGACATATTTACTCTTCATGAATAAGCCTGTTTTGTAGACAAACACTGTAGCTCACAGCCTCATTATTAGAAATTAGTTCGCTCCACTGCTCTGCCCAAGGGCACCATTCTCCTTGGGGAACGGTTTTGCCCTTATCATCCTGGTGCTTGCAGTAGGTGAATAGGTTTCTGAAGTTCTGGCCTGGAAATATTTCTCCAGGGGCAGTTCTGGGAAAGGGGCTGGGTCTGTGGTCCCCAGATGGCCCTTCATCACAAGTCACCTGTGTCAAATTTGCACATTTTGCATTGGTGTGTTCGGGAAAGATTTCTCTTTTCCTTTGTAATGCCTTCCAGCAAAGCCATCATCATATATACACATTTCGGAGGGGAGTGAATGATGGGGAACCAGTAATCAGTTCAAATAATGTGCAACAGACACGATATCAATTTCCTGAACTTTTGATATTCCGGGTACTGCTGTTGATGCGTGAACTCCCTGCCTGGGCTCAGCTTATCCTCGGGAAATTACCCAGCCACACATCACACTCCCACAAAATGACAGTTCTCCTTCTGTGCTTCTCTTTCTTTAATAGCCCACGGATCACCGAGGTCTCTTCTAGATAGAAAATTCTATGTTGCCATCTACCAAACGACCAGTCAGCAACTGGGGGATTCTTTAAAACCCAGGCCCCAAATTCCAGATGTCCTGCCTCATGGGTGGTGGTGATGGTGGGTGAGGAAGACAACATTTTTGGGGTCACAGTGCCATCAGTTACTTTATTTTTTCCTCTTAGGAGTTAAACTCGATACTCCATTTTTCTTACTCTGGTAGGGCTCACAAATAGGCAGTAACCTGTCTCCAGGCTAAAAAGTGCTTATTCATTCAACCATCCCTTCCTTTCACAAATATTTATTGAATGTTCATTATGCACAAAGCACTCTGTTAGTTGCTGGGCACTGGGTTCCCAAGAGAGTGTTTAGCTCCAGCACAGACACAACCCAATTAGATTTATCAAGAACTTGTTGAATATTTGTAGCGGATCAGGCTCTGCAGTACAGGAAACCTAGACAATCCCGGAAAGGTACACATGCCAGGTACACTGGCCATATTCTAAGGTCAGATTAAGGTGTATGATTTTGTGCATACTTTTCTTTCTTCTCTCATACAACCTGCTTCTTTCCTGCTCAGTGAAGGGGACTCCCATCCCACATCTCCAGACCATACTTCCATCAGGATGCCCGTCTTAGATTTTTGACGATTTCCTATTTGGATTATATGGAAATAAGGGAGAATGTCTTTATCTTTTAGCAGAAACTTCTCACCCACTGTCTCATTAGCTTAAGCCTCCTTCCTCACCACCAACTTATATTATTTCTCTATTTCCAACCTTATCTTGATAGAAAAATCAAGGATCCTGTGTGATTTCCACTTAGAAGAAGGGGCTGTAAGACTTGAGGCAAGTTTGTATCTGTTCATCAGTTGACATTTGGGTTGTTTCTACTTTCTGTTATGAATAAGGCTGCTATGAATGGTCTTATAGAAGTTTAGGTTTTCAGTTCTCCTGGGTGTCCCCACCTAGGAGTGGAGTTGCTGGCTCATATGGTGATGCTATGCTTACCATTTGGTGGGACTGCCAGGCTGTTTTCTAAAGCAGCTGCACCATTTCATACTTCTACCAGCAACCACTCATTAATTCTCCATCAAGGCAGGGTCCACCCATTCCCTTTGAAAAGACGCGTGAAAGGAAAGAAGCTACATTTCTCATCCCTGCCCCTGGTTTTAGGTCATAACTAATATTTATTACCCCACCCCCCTCCATTACTCATTCTAGCTCCATTTCTCTCACCTCTAGCTGAAAGTTCCAGGTTGCTTGCCTAGTGGGTTGCCTAAAATGCTTTTCAGCTCTAATGTGCGTAGGAATCACCTAGGAGTCATGTTAAAATGTAGAGTCTGATTTAGTGGTGTGGGAGGGGCCTGGGATTCTACATTTCTAATAAGCTTTCAGGTGGTGTTGGTGCTGCTGGTCTATGGGCACATTGAGTAGCAAAGACCTAGGCTAAATGTACCCCTAATTGCTGTGCCCTTGCTGGGCCATGGTTGCTACAATTGCCCCTTTATAGTTTTTGCTGGGTTTCAAGCATCTGGAAAAGCCTCACTGAAACCCCTGGGTTCTAGAAGTCATCTTCTCTTTTCCTATTGTGCGGCAACAATTTTAGCTTCATTCTGGCAATCAGGGTTATTAATCCCACTGGCACAGTAATGCCCTCCATTGTCCAGCAGCACGAGGAGCATCATATGACTAAGTGACCATCAGCTTCACGTTCAGTGGCACCCTTCCTGGTAGAAGAGTTCCTCCTTGAAAACCAGACTTTTTACCCGGCAGGGCCCAAGCTGTAGATAAATTCTACAAGCGAGTGAGAGGAGTGGCAAGAGGGACAAGTCCTGCATCCATCTTCCCGTTGGGTCCCAGACTGCATATCCTTGCTATTTGGGACACAGCATCATAGATGATGTTGGCTTGGTGCACATACCATATTGCCGATGACAGTGTCCTAGCCCTTCAGATGCTGTCCTTGAGCTGGTGTCTTTGCTCATTCTGCCATTCCTTCAGGCTGCTGCTTCTGAATACTAAGAACCAAAGTAAGACCAATGAATCCCATGGTCACGCATGCATCATGTGTCTCCTTTGCAGAGGCAAAGTGGCTCTAGGAGCCACCATGGTGGTGGTCGAACGTAGCTGGTTACCACACAGCCATCATGCAGTCATAACACAGCACAGAGCCGGTCAGTGTGGTGACAACATCAGTAAAGGGCCTGAGACAGATGAGGCTGAGAGGATCTGAGAAGATGCATAAGAGGTGTCTGATGGGGGGGCTTGTTATCTGGTTCAGAAAGCAAGATGCAAGCACAAGACAGAAGAAACAGTGACTGCCATGGGAGTTCGGAGGTGATTGGGGTAGAGGGGGTGACCATGACCTGGAGTATCTGGGGGTCTTTCAAGAACAAATATGACTGGACCTTGTCTTGAAGGCCATGTAGACATGAAACTGGTGAAAGGAAGCGGGAAAGTATTCCAGGTAGCCAAGGTCACTGTCAACAAGGACCCACATGTGGGCGTGCCGGAGGTTTATTCAGGGGCCAGAACCCAGAGCAGTTTGGAGCTGGTTTGTGGGGAGAAATAATAAAAAGAATTTTAGTAGTAATAGGTATTCTTTATTGAGCACTTACTGTATGTCAGGCACCATTCTGAACTCTTACAGATATTTAATCCTCACAGCTATTGTTAGGGCGGCAAGGCCAGCATATGGGGGTACCTTGAATGACCAACCAAGGAGTTGCCGCACTGGCATTGGAATCATTGTAGGCTCCATGAAGATAGGACCAATTTGTTGCCAACTTTTATATTCTGCATTCCTTATATAGGGCCTGGTACGTGGGAAAGTTCCCATGATTTCACTGAATATTAGTAACAGCTATCCTTAATAACATACTTATTGTATGCCAGGCAATATTTGAATAACTTATTTAATTCTCACACAATCCTATAAGGTAGGAACTATTACTATCCCATTTTACAGATGAGGAAGTTGAGGCTCAGAGATGTTAAGTGACTTGTCCAAAGTAATAGAACAAGAAAGTGCCAAAGCCAGCAGCCTTTGGACCCAGGCAGTCTGGCTTTAGCGTCTACACATTTAATATACTACATGGCTTCTCTAAAACTAGCTAGGAGAAAGATTTAGAAATTCTATTGGAAAACTGTGGTGAAAGCTTTTTTTTTTTTTTTTTTTTGAGATAGGGTCTCACTCTGTCTTCCAGGCTGAGTGCAGTGGCACGATCATACCTCACTGCAGCCTTGAACTCTTGGGCTCAAGCCATCTTCCTGTCTCAGCCCCCTGAGTAATGGGACTACAGCACGTGCCATCACACGTAGCTGACTTTTTCTATTTTTTGTAGAGATGGGGTCTCGTTTTTGCTCAGACTGGCCTCAAAACTCCTGATCTCAAGCAATCCTCCCACCTTGGTGTTTCAAGATGCTAGGATTACAGACATGAGCCCCTGTGCCCACCCAGTGGTGAAAATGTTAAGGCTGAGTGGGAAGTCGGGGGAGCAGCTGTTTTAGGGGGTAAGAGAGGATGTGCTTCATCTCTGGTCTCCCTGTCTGCCTTCTGCAGAGAGAAGGCATATTCTCCAGGCCTCAATTACCGGCAGACATGCAGCTCTGAACATCAGCAGGTGGTTTGTGTGTATGTGTTTTCTCCCCCCGCATAGTGTATTTACACTCAAGATTGAGATAAACATCCATTTGCTTTAACACACGTGAAAATACCTTAGCAACTTGCTGCAGCTTTGGCCTGTTGCTAAGCAGTGACCCTACCGCTGCCAAGGCAACATCAGAGACTCCAGAGTGCTACTGGTACCAGCCTCCTGTTCCTGACAAGAGTTTGGGAAACTGTGTTAGCAGGGCCTCAGGAGCACGTTCGCCCTGGGGTGCGGGGGTCAGCCTTGCTCTCTTGCTGTCTGGCCCTATCAGCGAGCCCTGTTTCCACCTGAGGGAAGCTACCTGGAGAGAGAAGCCCTCTAGTGCTCGGCTGACAAGACCTTAGTCATGTCTGCTGTGGCTTCATTTCTGTTGTCGTCTTCATATCACTGGAGAAGCCCTGTGGAGTCGGGGGGAGTTCAGGACGGAGGCTTGAGAAGGTGTATTTCTCAGTTTTATTCCTGGTAATGACCCAATTTAGGTACTTCTGACCAGGAGAAAGGAGCTATGGCACACCTTGGAGTGTGGCCAAGCAAGACAGCTATGTCCAGCAGGGTTTCAGCAGGAAACAGAATCTCACTGAGGTTCAAGAGACGTCAGTGCAGGAACTGCTTACAGAGGTGTGGGCAGGACTGAGGGAGCAGGTGAGGGATAGTGATGCACCTGGAAATAATAGGAAGCCATCGCCACCCTGAGCGCTGAAGGGACAAAAAGAGGAAATCGTTTTATGGAAACAAATCTTTGAGTCCTGAAGCTGGAGCCACTCAGTGGAGTGGTAGACAGGGTCGGATGCAAATACGGCAAGAGATCCACAGCTCTGAGGAGGAAGGAGGAGTGTGAAAAATACCTGCAATTCCTCTCATCTTTTGATCTCCTGCCAGTGCTGCCTGTTAGCCACAGTGAACTGGAAACAGACCACAAGGCAGCCCAGGCGTTGCAGTCTGTTAGGACATCAGCCTCTGGGACACAGCAGAAAAGGGGGAAGAACGAATTTGGTGGAGGTGTAGAAGTTATAAGTGGCGGGTGGGAGGAAGAAACAGAGACTAACATGACGGGTTAACTTGAATGGGAGCAGCCTGGCTGGGAGGGCCAAAAACTCCAACCAGGTCTACCCCTGGGGTAGGACAAGAGCCAGAGAGCAGAGCCAGCTGCAGACACAGGGAGGAGGCATGTTTGACAGGTGGGCAGGGCATCTGGAATAAGGAGCAGTCAACATCAGCGAAGCCCAACATACCACTGTACAAACAACCCTAAAACAGCACTCTCCCTGACCCACAGGCAAGGGAGTTTTATAAGAAGTTTCCTGCTTCTGGGTTCACAGGCCTGAAGAATTTCCCTTCAGGTTCTCCTAACCCTTCCTGTGGCCTCCTCCTCTTGGCATTGCATTGCTTTCAACCTGGTTGCTATTTCTCAGCCCGGGTACTTTAGATGGGCAAGGTTTAGACCAGAGCAGCATCTGCACCACCTGGGAACTTGCTAGAAATTCATTCCTGCAGGCCCCACCTCAGACCTACTCAATCAGAGACGTGTGGGGGAAGGCCTGGCAATCCATGTTTTAGCAGGCCCTCCGGGTAATTCTGATACACACTGAAGTTTGATAACTACTCACTTAGACTGTGTGATTAGCTTGCAACCCTCCCTCAACCCTGGGTGATGCTTTTCCTATCTTCCCTGTCTCCTTCTTCTGCAGCCTTGGGCCAGATCTGCCCCGTTTCTCATGTTCTGTCCTAGCTTGGAGAGCTCCCACCAGGGGTCAGAGCCTTGGGTACCTATCTGCCTGATAAGAAAGTTTAGAGAGAAGTAATCTGAGGGATCCTGGTGATGGGCAATTCAGGTGGGCA
>CAUYSK010025259.1:0-16157 GCA_963575035.1 Avahi laniger | reverse complement strand
CCAATTAATTTCTTTCTATTTTTGGTAGAGATGGGGTCTCGCTCTTGCTCAGGCTGGTCTCGAACTCCTGAGCTCAGAACGATCCGCCCACCTCGGCCTCCCAGAGTGCTAGGATTACAGGCATGAGCCACCGCGCCCAGCATTTTCTACATCTTTTTAAAATTCCCCTTACTTTTCAACTTTATTCCTCTGTTTCTGTCTGACTTAAACCTAATATATGAAACCCATGAGCGTTTGGACAGTAAAACCCATGGCAACTTTTGGCAGAGATACCACCAGTCTTTCCACAAAGGGCAGAAGAAAAAGTTATTTTCAAAATAGGTCAGGTGACAATATAAATAGGGGAAAGTACACCTTTTTTGAATATATTTCATTTATTTATTCTTTTAACATTGGGCACCTGTTAAGTGCCTAGCACTGTTCTAGGTGCTAGGGGTTCAATTGTGAAGAAGACAATGATCCCTGCTAACATTCTACTTGAGGGAGACAATAAATGATAAAATACAGGGTGATAAATGCTATAGAGGAAGAGCAGAGAAGGAGGAGAAGGTGAGCCATAGGAGAGTGGTTACAGTTTCAGATAGGGTGGTCAGAGAAGGCTTTACTGAGAAGGCAGCATTTGAGCAAAGAGTTTTGGAAGCGAGGGAGTCACAGGGATACCTGTGGGAGAGCAGATCTGACAGAGGGGAAGTAAGGGCAAAGGCCCTGTGGCACACACTTGGCATATTTGAGGAGGAACAAACAAGGAGGTCAGTGTGGCTGAAGTAGAGTGAGCAAAGGGATGAGCAGCAGGCCAGGAAGTTGGAGAGCTCACAAAGGGCCTGGAGGCACAGGACCTTGAAGTGCATTGTAAGGACTTTGACTTTTGTTCTGATTGAAATCGGCAGCCACTGAAGCATTTTGAGTGGAATTATAGCATGATATGGCTTCCATTTTAAAGGAATCTCTCACTGCTATGGTGAGAGGCTATGCCAGAAAACCTGTTGAGGAAATTGTGCTTTGGAACCAAAGTGATAGCAGTGGAGGTGATGGGAAAGGGTCAGATTCTGGATATATTTTGAAGTTAGAGTCAACAGATTTCCTGAAAGATTGTGTGTAGGGTGAGGGAGAGAGAGATTGGATTAAGGAGGACTCCAAAGTTTTTGTCCAAAGTTTGAGCAACTGAAAGAATAGAGTTGTCACTACCTGAGTTGGAAGACTAGGAACAGAGCAAGCCTGGGGTAAAGCAGGTTTGTGGGGAGGGGGGAAGTCAGGGGTTTAGTTGTAAAATAAGGTTTTTTATACTGTGCGGGTAAATCAAAATGCTAAGGCAGTCTGCCCACCTCCTCCATTCCCTTGCCCAATCCTATTGATTTGGTCGTGTTTTTACTGGACTCTTACTGTTGAGTTGAAACATTCTGGATGACTACAGTTCGGTTACTCTGTTTAGCCCAATTTTATTGAACCTATAGTTTGCCTAATATATGATGGGAGGCTCCTTTCAGGAGTAGTAATTTGAGGAAGTTGTAATTGCTCTGCCTCTGGTTCATATTCATATACAAGTCCTAGTGGCATGGAAACTAATAAAATACTAAATTTTTATTTAAAATAAAATATCCGGGTCTCAGGATCCCATTACTAATGCCCTAAACAAAAGTATCTAAAGTTTAAATAAATAACCTCTTGTTCAAATACAAACATTGTGAACACCTGTTAGAACTTGGTAAAACTCTGCAAGTAATTTAATATTATATATGAAACCAAAAAATTATTTGGGGTGGATGTTTAAACCTCAAAGCTCCTTCAAAAATGGAAAAATGAAAGAATCTTAGTAGTTGGCAGAAAATCAGATTCTTGAATAGGACAGACATTCTCTAACCCTGAACAAAGTTGTCATCGTCTTAATGGATTTTCTTCTGTTACATTGAAGAGAGTGGAAAAAGCCTCAGAACTTGCAGTTTTGAACGCATTTCCTGCCAGAAATTCAGATTTACCTAGAAGGCTTTGGAGCCAAATCAGAAATTTGGAAGCATCTGAACAAATAGACGATCATGATGAAGTCTATGCAGAAGGTGAGAGAATGTATTTTTTGCTGTGATGTTAACAATTCTTAAAGCATAACCCATAATGCATTTCAAAGTAGGGAATGGGAAGCTTTTTGAAAATCTTGTTCTTCATTTTCCTTTCTTTCTACTGCCCCGAAGCTAATTTACTCTGGAGTTAACTCTAATATTATAAGTAAAGCTATATTTAAGGCCCATTTTATTTCCTGACATAGAACCACATCCAGGGGAAGTTTGATGTAACTAGTTAACTGGTGAGTAAGGTACTAGTCCTGTGGCATACATGGTAGAATTCCATGTTAATTTAATCTGGTATTATACAGATACTTTGACCACAGTTGATGAATCAGTTTTGTTCCTGATGAAGAGATACTAAAACCAGTCTAACCTCCCTATCTCTCAAAAGCATTTACTCTTCTGGAATTCAGAGTTTTAGTTACTGATTCCCTGAGGAACTCTGCCATTTAGGGATTGAGGGGATCAGGAGGAACCAGCAAAGGAAACTGAGAAGGGGAGGCCACTGAGGTAGGAGGAAAGTCAGAAGGTGATGTCCTATAAGCCAACTTCCTTTTGGGTTATTTATGTCTCCAATTATTCCATTTATTTCTTCATTTATTCAACACATATATTCTTAATTCTTACTCTGTGTCAGGTACGACTTTAGACATTGGAAGTACTGGTTATAAACGAGAGAGGCAAAGCCCTTGCTTTCATGAAGTATACATTCTAGAGTGGGAATACAAAAATTAAAAACAAATTATCAGGTGGTAATAATGTCATTCAAGTTTGAACCTGAATAACAGAGAGGCAGCTGACCAGTGGTGGGGGAGAGCATTTTAGGCAGAGTGAAAGGTGGTGTCAAGAACTAATGTACAGACAAGCCTGGTGTGCTTGAGAAACTGGAGGAAGACCCATGTGACTGGACCTTCCCAGCAGAGATGAGTTTGCAGGAATGAACAGAAGACATGTCACACAGGGCCTTTGCAAGCCTGGGGAAGGAATTTAGATTTTACTTTGAGTATGATAACATGGCATCAAAGGGTTTTAAGCAGATGTGTAATATTAATAGGACAATTTTTTAAGTATATGAAGAATGGATTATCGGGAAGAAAAAGAGGGAAAGGGGCAACGACCGGAAGGCTATTGCAGTAGTCTGGGTGAGCAGTAATGGCTGTTGGTCTCAAGTGCTGGACATAGAGGAACGAACTTGATTCTGAAATTGGCAGGGCTGATCTTGCCCATCGTACCTCCCACCCTACCAATAGGGATACACAATATACTTTACCTATTAAGGGTTCTGAGAAGTCCTGCAGTTAAAAAGAAATGTCTACTTACCCCATTTCCCAAGCTTCCTAGACCATGAACCTCTTTGTATCCTGAAATACCTATTAATATCCTGAGAAACTAGTGATTCATTTTAGGAAGTTCTAGTGTATGGATAGAAATTGTTTTTCAAAGATTTATATCATTCTTTTTCCTTTCATCAACTATTATTCTACAAGAGCTAGTGTTCTGAGGAATGTACGTCGAAAAACTCTGCTTTAAGATAGCTTGTATACTTCTGTGATCCAATGTGAAGTGTTTCTATAGTGTAACCCTCCAAGGGAAGTTTCCTTTGTTTTTAGGGGACATTTTACAGTAAATTCCCATTTATCAATGATTGGCACTTAGTAGGTCTGAATTATTTTGCATATAAATTATTATACACATAAAGGTCTGAATTATTGTATATAAGGATTAATCAATAAATCTTTGCTCCCTCTACCTTCCTCTGAAAGCCAATAGTGTATACTTTTTACATTTAGTTTCGATTACTCTGTTTATTTTTTTCTTATTTATTTTAAATGCCTCTTGGAATCATTTAATATAAATAACCCATTCCCTAAGAGCTGTGCAATAATGATAACAATGATGGAGGTAATGCTAAAATGATGTTTTTCTTCTTTGAAATCCCCATCCCCCATGCATAAGAGCTGTTTCATAATGATAGCAATGAAGATAATGCTAAAGTGGGCATTTTCCCCCATACCTATATAATTTAAGAACATTTTCTCAGTGTCATTAAGAAGGAAATCCAAATGGAAGTTAGCTTTCAGGGTTTCACAATTTGATTTTCCTTCTACCTCTCCTTCTTAGTCATCTTTCTTGGTTCTACCTTATCTCTTCAGCTCCTAAATGCTAGAGTTCCTCAAGGCTCAGTCCTTGAACCTCTTTTCTATCTACCTTCCTCCTTTGGTAATCTCATCCACTTTATGGCTTTAGATACAATCTGTGTGCTGACAACTCCCTCACTTATTTCTTCAGCTTGGACCTCCCCCCTGAAATCCAGAATATTATAACCAATGCCATATTTGACACCCCTCTGTGGATGTTTCATAAACATCTCAAACCTAACATGTCTAAAATCTTTCCCCCCAAACTTGCTGCACCCTTGGCCTTCCGCATCTAGGTAAATGGCATTTCCATCTTTGCAGCTGCTTAAGCCAAAAGACATAGATTTCTTTCTCTGGCATCCCATATCCAGTCAATCAGCAAATCATGTTAACTCTACCTCCAAACATTTTTTTCTAGAATCTAATTATTTTTCATACCTCCACTCCAAATCTAGGCCGCCATCACCTCTCGCCTGGATTATTGTATTTGTCTCCCAATTAGTGTTCCCTGCCTAAGTGCTTGTCCCCTAGAGTTCATTTTAACATCATGGTCAGTGATCCTCTTAAAATATAAGTCACCTCTTTGCTCACAGCCTCCTATGGATTCCCATTGAGGTCAGAGTAGAAAAGCTCAAGTACCTAGAATAGTGTCTAAACAAGGAGATTTCAACCACAAGACTATCGACATTTGGGGCTAGAGAAATTTTGTTGTGGAGGGAGCTGTCCTGTGAATTGTAGGATGTTCAGCAGGATCCCTGGCCACTACCCCACTAGATGCTAGTTTCACACCTTCCAAATGGGACAAGGAGAAATGGCTCCAGACATTGTGCTGTGTCCACTGGAGAGCAAGGTTGCCCCCAGTTTATAACCACTGCTCTAAACCTGATCCACACCTTCTGCTACCTCATCTACTATTCTTCCTCTCACTCTCTCATCTCCAGCCACACTGGCCTCCTTGCTGTTTTTTCAGCACTCTGGATACTCCTGCTTAGGGCCTTTGTACTTGCTTTCCTTCTATATAGAATATTCCCTTATATATCCACATGGCTTACTCCCTCACTGCCTTCCCATCTTTGCTCCAATATCTTAAAACTACAACACCCATCTTCCATTTCCTGCATTCCATTTCTCCTTTCCCTGCTTTGTTTTCCCCTTATATATTTATTGTCTCTCTTCCCCAATTAAAATGTAAGCTTCCTGGTGGTAGAGTTTATTTTTCCAGTTTTGGTCACTGCTATATTTCTAGCATGGAGGAATTGTTCTTGACACATGATAGGTGCTCAATTAATATTTATTGAATGAATGAAAACAGCGAATGAAGAAAGTCTATGAAGTAATTGAAATATTTAAAAGATGTTTTTGTTTTATTGATAGCTCAGGAGCTGATCAATGACTGGTTAGATGCGAAATTTAAGCAAGAATTAGCAAGTGATGGAGAAGGTGATGCTGAAAACACTGTGTCAAGTATCACTCTTATGCCAGAAGCCGATGGCCATATGAAATATGATAAGTTTGATGGTAAGAACTTATCTGATTGTTCTAAGCTTTACTATCTAATGAGTGTGTCTAAGAAGTCTTTATAATTGTTTTGAATGGTAAACAATATATATTTGATTTTTCTGTGTTTTGCTTAGTTTTATTATTTGTTTTAATTTGTTGTGATTGAATGTTGATTACTTATGCTATATCTTCAGTAAATTCGTGGGTTTTTTTAAATTAAAATACTCTGTCACAGTTGTCCCTGGGTATCTGTGAGGGATGATTGGATCTAGGATTCCCCCTTAGATACCAAAATCCTTCGGTGCTCTATACACATCCTCCCATATACTTTAAATCATCTCTAGATTACATACAATACCTAATACATTGTAAAGGGTATGTAAATAGTTGCTATACTGTATTTTTTATTCATAATTTTTTATTGTGCTATTGTTACTTTTTACTTTTTGTTTTCTTTAGAATATTTTCAATCCAAGGTTGAATCTGAGAATGCAGAACTCATGGGTGGAGAAGTCTGGCTATATTTGTAATACTGCTTATGATTATAATAGCAATTAATGCTGTTTAAGAGTGCCCCTGCCCCATATATCATTGGACTATTTAATAGAGACGACATTTAAGCATTCATATATCATTTTTATATTTACAAGATGCTTCCTATTTCTTTATTAATTGTCACTTATAAGGGAGGTTATTACTTTTCTAGGTTTGTTTTTCCAGAGGAGAAAAAGCCACTATTGTGTGCAGAGCCAGTGAATAGACAAGTTAGATCGCTAACTTGTGAGGGTTCCTCTAATGCACTCAGGAGTCTGAGGTTTTTACTTCTTCTTCTTTTTTTTTTATTTCAGCATGTTATGGGGGTACAGATGTTTAGGTTATGTATGTTACCCTTGCCTCCCCTTCCACCCTAAGTCCCCCCCAAGTGTGCCCATCCCTCAGATGGTACGCATTGCACTCTTTGTGTATGCAAATACCCATCCCCTTCTCCCCCTCCCCCTTCCCCCTGCCCGACATCCAATAGATGTTATTCTTATATGTACACTTATGTGTTGATCAGTTAATACCAATTTGATGGTGAGTGAGGTTTTTACTTCTAAGTATAGGAGTAGGCATGGTGATATTGGGGGCAGCTCCCCCTGTGTGACTTAAACACCCTTAGTGAGCACACCTGGCATCATCCCCCTTATTTAGGGCTCTACAAAATCCCCAGCTGGGAGATCACAAAGTCATGATCTCTTAAGGTTAGAAGAATCCTTTAGATCACCTAGTCTGATCCACCTTCCTTTCCCTACTCAGATAGAAATCCTTCTGCAGTGTCTCTAACCTAACATGTGGTGATATAATCTCTGCCTGAACACCTCCCAGGACGGGGAGCCTACACTTGGGAGGAACCCATTCAACTGCTATGAGACCCTAATCCTTATAGAATTTCTTGGTTAGGGGAACTTAGATTTTGTCCTTAGTAACTTTCTACCCTTTAGTGCAACAGAAAATAACACGTTCTCTCTCAAGAACAATCTTTTTCATTTTCTGTGGGAGTTGTAATCATATCTGATCACTTATGTGCTTTGATGTTTCCACATTAAATAGCACCAGCAGTATTCTCAACAATTCTTTTTTTTTTTTTTTTTTTGAGACAGAATCTCATTTTGTTGCCTTGGCTAGAGTGAGTGCCGTGGCGTCAGCCTAGCTCACAGCAACCTCAGGCTCCTGGGCTCAAGCAATCCTACTGCCTCAGCCTCCCAAGTAGCTGGGACTACAGGCATGCGCTGCCATGCCCAACTAATTTTTTCTATATATTTTTAGCTGTCCAATTAATTTCTTTCTATTTTTGATAGAGACGGGGTCTTGCTCTTGCTCAGGCTGGTCTCGAACTCCTGAGCTCAAACAATCCGCCCGCCTCAGCCTCCCAGAGTGCTAGGATTACAGGCGTGAGCCACCGCACCTGGCCTCAGCAATTCTTTATAACATGGTTTCTAGGTCTTATCATCCTGGTGCTGCCTTTTGGATATTTCCTAGTTTATTAGTGTCATTATTACAGTGGGATGGGTCAATACTTCATATTTGTTCTAAAGCAAATATATGGAACATGATGAAACTATTACTTCTTTTGATATGGTGCTAATAGATGTAGTTATATCCCTTTACTTAGATTGGCTGTTATCGTCTAGTATCATACCAGGACTCAATCATGTTATGCTGGTAGAGTTGGGATTTTTTTAATCAAAATATTGAACAAAAATATTATGTAATCATTAAAAAGGATTTTTACCAGAACATTAATTTACATATGATTATCTCAATAGACACAGAAAAAGCACTTGACAAAATCCAGCATTCACTTCTGAAAAAACTTTCAGCAAACTGGTAATAGAAGAGAAATTCCTCAACTTGATAAAGGGCATTTATATAAGACATCTAGAAAACAAGTACCAAAATGATAAACATGAAGCTTACCTTATCAAGAATTACATTAAGTATAAGTGGATTTAATTAAACACTCCAGTCCAAAGGCAGAGATTGGCAGAATGGATTAAAAATACATGACCTACCTGTGTGCTATCTGCAAGAGACATACTTTAGATTTATGATATAAATAGACTGAAAGTAAAAGGATGAAAAGAGATATACCATGCAAACCAAAAGAGAGCTGGAACAGCTATATTTTTACCAGAAAAAATAAACTTTTTAAGATAAAAATATTGTTACTAGAGACAAAAAGTGTACCTTCTAAATATAAATAAAAGGGTCAATTCATCAAGAAGCATAATAATTATAAACATATATATACTTGACAGAAGAGTTGCAAAATACATAAAGCAAAAACTGACAAAATTGAAGAAAGGAATAAATAATTCAACAATAATACAGTCATATGTCACTTAAAAAGGGAGATAAGTTCTGAGAAATGCATTGCTAGACAATTTCATGATTGTACTTACAAAAACCTAGATGGTAGAGCCTACTATACACCCAGACTATACGGTATAGACTATTGCTCCCGGGCTACAAACTTGTACCGCACGTTATTGTACCGAATGGCAGTTGTAACACAATGGGAAGTATCTGAGTATCTAAATATATCTAAACATAGAAAACGTAGAGTAAAAATACAGTGTATAAAAGATGGTACACTGGTACAGGGCACTTACCATGAATGGAATTTGCAGGACGGGAAGTTGCTCTGGGTGAGTCAGTGAGTGAATGGTGAGTGAATGTGAAGGCTTAAGAAATTACTTACTGTATATTACTGTGGACTTTATAAACACTGTATACTTACGCTATACTAAATTTATAAAAACATCTTTCTTTCTTCAATAATAAATTAATCTCAGCTTACCATAACTTTTTTACTTTATAAAATTTTTAATTTTTTTAACTTTTTGACTCTTTCACAGTAACACTTAGCTTAAAACACAAACACTTGGACAACTGTACAAAAAATATTTTCTTTATATCCTTATTCTTTTTTCTATTTTTAATTTCCTTTTACTTTTTAATCTATTTTGTTAAAAACTAAGACACAAACACACACATTAGTCTAGGCCTACGCAGGGGTCAGGATCATCAGTATCGCTGTCTTCCACCTCCACATTTGTCCCAGTGGAAGGTCTACAGGGGGGAAAAACACGCGTAGAGCTGTCTTCTCCTCTGATAATAACGCCGTCTTCTGGAATACCTCCTGAAAGACCTGCTGTTTTACAGTTGCCTTTTTCTATGTATAAGTAGGTGTACACTCTAAAGTAATCTAAAATAATGATAAAAAGTATAGTAAACACACAAACCAGTAACATAGTCATTTATTATCAAGTATTATGTACTGTACATAATTGTATGTGATGTACTTTTATGTGATTGGCTGCTCAGTAGGTTTGTTTACACCAGCATCACCACAAACTCATGAATAATAATACATTGCACTCCAATGTTACAATGGCAGCATCATTAGACAATAGGAATTTTTCAGCTCCATTATAGTCTTATGTGGCCACCTTCATATATGCTGTCCATCGTAGACTGAAATGTTGTTATTCAACACATGACTTTAGTTGGAGACTTCAGTACCCCACTTTCAAAAATCTATAGAAGAACTAAAAAACATCAACAAGGAAGATGTTCAGTATCATTAGTCATTAGGGAAATGCAAATTACAACTACAATGAGTTACCACTACATATCTATTAAAATGGCTTAAATTTGAAAGACTGACCATAGCAAGTATTAGTAAGGATGTAGAGGAACTGGACCACTTTCAAACTGCTGGTGGGAATGTAAAATTGCATAACCACTTTGGACAACAGTTTGACAGTTTCTTAAAAAGTGAAGCATATGGTTATCATATGATCTAGTCATTCCACTCCTAGGCATTTTTCCAGCAGAAAGGAAATCCTGTGTTCTGTAGGTTCTGTATTCGTGGATTCAACCAACTGCAGATTGAAAATATTTGGGAAAAAAATTGCATCTGTACCGTATCTGTACAGACTTTTTTCCTTTCCATTATTCCATAAACAACACAACTTAACAGTATTTACATAACATTTACATTATTAGGTATATGATAAGTAACCATGAGATGATTTAAAGCATAAAAGAGGACATGGGTAGGTTATATGCACATTTTATATCAGGGACTTGAGTATCCTCAGATTTTGGTATTCTTGGGCAGTCCTGGAATGAATCCCCCACAGTTACCACCGATTGTACGCAAATGTTTCTAACAGCTTCATTTGTAATAGCAAAAATCTAGAAGCAATTCAAATGTTCATCAACAGATGAGTGAATAGACAAATGTAGTATATCCATACCGTGGGATACTACTCAGCAACGAAAAGCAATAAACTATTGATACATACAACATGAATGAATCTCAAAATAATTGTGCTGAGAAAAAGAAGCCAGACCAAAAAAAAAAAAAATACATAGTGTATGATTTAATTGATGTGAAATTCTAGAAAATGCAAATTAATCTGTAGTGACAGAAAGCATATCTTTGCTTACCTGAAACAGGGCAGAGAGAATGGCACAAAGTGAGAGGAAGAGATTACAGATCAGCATGAGGAGACGTTGAGGGTTGATGGATATGTTCATTATCTTGACTAGGGTGATGGTCTTAGTGGCATATCCACATGTCAAAATTTATTGTAGATTTTAAAGAATATTTGCAGGTTATTATTTGTCAATGATACCACAGTAAAGATTTTTTAAAAAAAAGCAGTAGAGGTCTCAAGTTGTTTAGAATGAAGTAATATCTTTTAGATTTGGCAGTGAAGGAGTTTTTAGTGACTTGGGTGAGGGCAATTCCTGAGAAGTGGAGCTTTTTTCCTCTTAGTTGAAGGTAATTGCTCAGAGCTATACTCATCCAATTGGCATTATCGGTTACTATTTTTTGAACACTCACTGCTTTGTATTTTTACTGTACCAGGATACTTTATATAAATATGAATATTACACTAAAATTACATTTTTAAAAAATTTCCCTTTTTTTTGTTGTTGTTCTGTTTCCCCCAGATTTATGTGACTATTTGGAGGAAGAAGAGGAAAGTACCACAGTTCAAAAATTTATAGACCATCTGCTCCATAAAGATGTGGTGGATTCTGGGATGTTGGAAGATCTTGGAAGGAAGGAAAACCAAGACAAGAAGCAGCAGAAGGATCCTCGTCTTACCATGGAGATGAGACATAAGCAGGTGGGAGGGAAAAACAAAATTAAAATGGATAACAGGAAGCAGTCTTTGTGTAACACATTTAATAAGCTTAAATAAAGACATAGGCTTTATTATGAAAAAGGGTGCCATCTGTGGTTTGGTTAGAAAGAATAAAAATAAAATATAAAAACTTCAGAAGAAAAATAATTCTCATAAACTGAGAGTAGGAAACAATTTATTTAAGAAACAACCAAAAAAAGATTAATTGATTTTGCCCAAGAGTGTCCAGGTAAACTTTGATTGTGGTACTTCCGGCTCCCTAGTGTAATGGTGAGCTCTCTGGACTCTGAATGTGGTACTTCCTATGATAAATATGTAGATTGCTTGAATTTGGTTTTGAATTGAGACATCAGTATATTAATATTATGAATATTCTGGTCAATGTTATGAAGATAATTCTTTTCTAGACAATTGAAATTCACTCATTTTGTGATTATAATTTAAAAGGAAGGAAAAATCTGAAATAAATCCAGTTCATCTGTTTTGAATTAGAAAGGCATGTTGGAACTTTTTTTCTCTCCAAAGGGAATAGTAGGTTATAGGAAAAAAGACTGGTATCTCAACACTTTGTAAAGGAGCCTCAGAGAATCATAATGACCAAGTCTTTACCATAGGTCCAGAACTAAGACTAAACTGACATTAATGTCTGTACATGTGTGTACTTTTTTATAACTCTGAATTTCTGATTGCTAAATTTGAAAATCACTGCTTTAAAACGTTAAATCATTTAAGTATGCCTCAGCATGGGGGATGTTGGAGAAATGGGTAGAAGTATGATTCTGGTTTGGATTTATGACAAAAAAGAAGGAAGAAAATTCAATAAGATATGTAGGCATTGTCTAGAAGTCTTATCAGAAGTCTTATCACAACTAGAGAGTAAGATAAGGGTAAAGTTCAGTGAAGTAGGAAGGAAAGGACCATTCCTTAATTCATACCTAGCTAGCAAGCCCTCTAAAGAATTAATAGGTTTGAAAAAAGTGAGTGTGCTTATTCATGTTTTTGGTTTCCAATTATGATCCAGAATCACTGGAATATTTAAGTAATGACAGAAATGAATAAAGAGTTGTACTGTTCCTTAAGGCAATAAATCGCCATTGTATCCTTCACAATGGAGCCTCCAAAAAGTATCCTATTCTTTCTTAACTTAGAATGCAGACAGGGCCTAGGTAAAAGCAGTAATGTATACCTTGGACAGTCTTATGGGTAAGAAATCATTACTAAATAAGAATCCAGAACTCGGGATTTGGCCCATTAGATTATCAATTTTTCTATGATGCCGATCACTCCTTGATGGTTTGAGTCATCTTCATCTGACTGCATCTAATATTTTGTATTGGCACTTACCCAGTAAACAAATGAATTCTCCCTATTCTACCTATAAACAGTGGGGGTCCGAGCCACAATATTTCAAACTGGTTGTATTCAAAACTTCAGAATGCATTCTAAGGTTTTGCATGTCCTTTCTTGCTTGAAAGGCTGCATTTTACCCCTGTTATTTTCTCTTTAAGGTAAAAGAAAATCGCTTAAGACGTGAAAAAGAACTGGAGTGCCAGAGAATTGAGAAGGCCCTGAAAAAATCAGCCTTCTTGGAAGCTCAGTGTCTGGTGCAAGAAGAGAAGAAAAGGAAGGCTCTGGAGGCCAAGAAAGAAGAAGAAGAGATTCAAAGGGAGATGGTAAAGCTGCGGAGGGAGATAATTGAGAGGAGGCGCACTGTGGAAGAAGCATGGAAAATGTAAGCCGACATGATAAGCAGTGTGGAGTTTTTCAGTTTAAGCAGTCATCTTGGAAGGGGTCTAAAGTTTTTAAAAGGCGCAAACATTGCAATAACAACAAACAAAAGCGAAATCACCCACTATTCACCATCTTAACAAATTAACTAATTTCATTTTTCCATGTTTCTTCCTGATCTTTGTCCCTTGACATACTTAATTACAACCGTAAAGTACATTTAATTTGTTATCCTGCTTGTTGTAATTATTAATAACACATTGCCTGGAGTCCTGAGATCTGCATATTACTCCATTGAGTTCCTATACCATAATTTATGTAATGAATTCCTCCCCATACTAGTAAAGATTTCAGATTTTTCACCATTATATTATTGCAATGAGCATCCTTAAGCATAGAGCTTTTTCATTCTTCTGAATTATATTCTTAGGATAGATTCTTAAGAGTGTAATTACTGAATTAAATGGATAAAGGCCTTTTTATGACTCTCTTAAAACATTGCCAGAGGTATCCCAAGAATGGAAAAACAAGCACCACATGTATTCACCATCAAATTGGTATTAGCTGAACAACATTTAAGTGCACATATAAGAATAACATTTATTAGATGTTGGGCAGGGGGAGGGGGAGGGGGGCAGAGGGGACGGGCATATGCACAATGAGTGCCATGCGCACCTCCCGGGCAATGGACACACTTGAAGCTCAGACTTGGTGGGGAGGGAGGGCAAGGGCATCATACGTAACCTAATCATCTGTACCCCCATAATATGCTGAAATAAAAAAAAAATTGCCAAATTGCTCTCAAAGTTGGTTGTACACTTTTCTATTGCCAGCAGCAACAGGTCTGTTTACCACCCTTTTCTCCGCACTCGGGAGTATCATCATTTTTAATATTTTTACACTTTTAATAGGTATCATTAACTAGTTTATATGGCTACATATTATTTTTAAGGTTGAACATGTTTCCTATGCGTGTTTGGTAATTGTGCTTTGTCTTATTGTGAATTGCATGTCTTATTTTGTGATAATCATATGGAAAGTCACCATTGCTTTACTGCCACTGATAAAGAAAAAGAATATTGGACATAAGAGGAAAATAGTCCTCATAGGATGCAATAATGTTATCCATCCTCATGCAGAAAATCAGCTTTATAAGGAAAATAACTAAAGTATTTATTCTGAGAAACAGCACTGATGCATGAACTGTGAAAATCTTGGAACGATGTGACTGAAGCGTCTGAACACTCAAACTGAGAGGCCAGAAAGACCTATTAGATGATCCTTCCCACCCTCATCAGCTTTTCCCCCGTGTTCTTGATTGCTCTTATTCTACCCAATTTAAGAGAGCTCAGCAGTGGATGTGCTTCATTCTTTCAAGGACCAGACTCAGGCCTCCAGATTGCTGTTCCTTTCAGAAAGCAGTTGCCAGCATTTTAGTGAGTTCTTTCTAAAGTCAACCTTGCTTTTCAGATTGATCCCAAGCCCTGGAAAAACTAGGCTGACCTAAAATGAATTGTGAAAACAAGTAACTTTTGATGGTAGCAGAATGCTCTGCTCACAGTGGGCACTCAACGCATGTTCTTTTAAAAGTTAGAATCATTTCTTTTAAAAGTTAAAATCTTATCTGTGGTTACAGTGAGAACAGATAATATGTTGTACTTCTTGTGGATATACTGATTTAAACTTTTCAGAAAGCAATTTATCAATAAACAAGAGCCATAAAATGGATTATTCCTTGACCTGGGAATTCCAGTCCTAGGAAAACTGCTCTCAGAAAATGATCAGAAAAGCAGACCTTTAAAGATTTGTACACAAAGATAATTAAAATAACATTATTTATAATGGCAGACATTAATAAATATTAGAGAAATTATTAAATAATGATTGTACAATGAAACAGGACCAACATGTTTTTTTCTGGGTGGAAATATGGATGGCTTTTATTCCACCCTAGTTTTTCACAATGAGCAGATACTACTTTTATCACATATATATATTCTAATGTTATTTTTAAAAATCAGATTCATGGTATTAGAACCATATTTCTTTAATGCTCACCATGACCTGCCTGTAACCATCTAATATAACATTGTTATAGCATTAGTAATTTGGAAAAAGTCAGTAAAATTTTACTGTTGGTAGGGCCTTTTAACTTATTTGTAAGCTATCTTAAATCTGCTGTATTGCATAGTTTTAAAGTATCTCTTTCAAGGTACTTATTAATTACAAAGGGAAGGATAATAACTTTATACTGAAGCCACCTTAACCAAATGACGGTTAATAAAACATAACATTGTATGCCTCTGTATGATATATGAGAATGAATGAGAGAATATCTATACAGTATTCTGACATCCCTCTCAATCTGAGTCTCCACAACCATAAAGTGAAGTTCCAGAAAGACTAGGTGACTTGTCTGAGTTTTCACAGCTGCTTTGTGGCCAGAACTTATGAATTCTGATTTCTGACTAGGATCTATGTTTGCCACATCATTAATAATATGTGCTTTATAGACATACACATACGTATGTAGTAAATATACTCCAATAAGAAGGCCATAGCTATGGGCTGGCTTGAATTGGTGAGCGAAGGAGGGATGGCCTGGATGAAGAAGAATAGATTAGGTGGGTGGGAAAGGGGATTACCAGAAAGACGAGCAGCAGAGTTAGTAAGAGATCCTGATTACTTGTCTAAGTGCCTTTTCCTTATTACGTTTTATTTTTTTTTTCTCTTTTCAGCTATTTTATCTTTTTTTTTTTTTTTTTTTTTTTTTGAGACAGAGTCTCACTGTGTTGCCCGGGCTAGAGTGCCATGGCGTCAGCCTAGCTCACTGCAACCTCAGACTCCTGGGCTCAAGCGATCCTCCTGCCTCAGCCTACCGAGTAGCTGGGACTACAGGCATGCGCCACCATGCCTGGCTAATTTTTTTGATATATTTTTAGTTGTCCAATTAATTTCTTTCTAATTTTAGTAGAGACGGGGTCTCGCTCTTGCTCAGGCTGATTTCGAACTCCTGAGCTCAAACAATC
>CAUYSK010025257.1:0-17548 GCA_963575035.1 Avahi laniger | reverse complement strand
GTAGTCCCAGCTACTTGGGAGGCTGAGACAGTAGGATTGCCTGAGCCCAGGAGTTTGAGGTTGCTGTGAGCTAGGCTGACGCCACGGCACTCGCCCCAGGCAAGAGAGTGAGACTCTGTCTCAAAAAAAAAAAAAAAAGATCATATAGCTAATATCATGACTGGTATGACTGGTTTGCAAGTAGTTATTCTTTGATGATGGCAGTTTTCCTTTTAACCCAAAATAAGTGGTTTTTAACTAAATGAGTTAAGGAAATACCGCAATTCCGATGAAAAATAATTATCTAATTCTCCGTTCTGAGCCAGGGAAAATAGCAGTAATAAACGTTACCTTTTATTTGATTAGTCTCTAGATTTCTAATGATCTATAAACTCATAGGTTAAATCTATTATGTTTTTCAACATCATAAGTGTAAATACTGAGTTTTTCTTTAACCTCATTAAAGCATACTTTTTAATATTACTTTTAGCTGTTAGAAAAAGGATTGTCCAGTATGCAGCAGTCATTACTGCAGATCATCTACAGTCTACTGAGTCATGTTGACCTGTCTGCAGCCCCCGTCAGGCAGTTCAACCTGGAGATCATAAAGATTATTGGCAAATATGTACAGGTGAGTGACCACAAAGCTTACATGTAGCATCGTTCATCTCAAAACCATTTATAATCATAAAAATTGAAAATGCCTTAAATGTCCAAGAGGACAGTGGTTAATCCACAAGTCACGTTTTCAGGAATGTTTACAACATGGAAAATATTCTTAACGTAAGTGGTAAAAAGCAGAAGCAGAATGGTAGGATTGGTATGAGACCTACTCTTTTTTCTGGAGACAGGGTCTCATTCTGTTGCTTTGGCTAGAGTGCGTAGACATGATCGTAGCACACTACATCCTTGAACTCCTGGGCTCAAGCAATTCTCTTGCCTCAGCCTCCTGAGTAGCTGGGACTACAGGCATGTGCCACCACACCTAGCTAACTTTTCTTAATTTTGTAGAGATGGGGTCTTGCTATGTCACCCAGGCTGGCCTCAAACTCCTGGCCTCAAGTGATCCTCCCACCTCAGCCTCCAAAGTGCTAGGATTACAGGCGTGAGCCACTGCACCTGGCCTGATTCCTACTTTTGATTTTAACAATTCCATCTACAAACGTGCATTTCAGTAATGAGTAGAAGGAATGCGTATACACAAATAGCAGCAGTCACCATCTCTGGAAATTAGAATTCTGACTCACTGTTCTTTCCTTCTTTGTACCTTTCTGTTTTTTAACCAGATTCTACATAGCAAACAAAAAATACTTTTAGAGGATCTCTTTGTAGAGCCTGTATTTTAGTGTTACTTTTTGTGTCTGATGAAAAGTATCAGATATTTAGAAAGTAGAAAATCAAGCCTGATTTAAATGTAAATGATGACAAGTCAACCTGATCTGTACTGAATTTCACCTTTGAACTATCTGTTAGGAAAGGCATTGATTGCTGAGCATGTCAGTAGGGTGGATACAACTTAGCAAAGAGAACAGCCTTAATAGATTAATTTAGTGTTTGTGCTCTAGTTATATTTGCATTCAGTAGAGCACAACCTAGGGAAATACTTGCTAGCAATGACTTTGCTCTAGTCCATACCTGAAAGTAATAAAGCTGTATTAAAGGGATTTTTTTTTTTTTAGGTATTCAGTTATATAATCCAGATTATCTTGAAAAATCAGTGATTGCAAATATTCAAAAAATGTTAAGAGTTTTTGGTGGCCCTTTTCTTCTCTGTCTTATCCCCTAATGAGTAAGGCGTCTCCAGATAATTATACTTCTTTCCAGAGCACATTTCTCTTTGCTTCTTAAAACTTAAATGACGTTAACTTATCAAATATTTGCTGGGTCTCACATAGAAACACATACCACATTGAATTACTAATTCGTGAACCATGGATACAGTTATTTTATTCAGGACCATAAGCGCACATGTGCACCACACAAGCAAGTAACCAGAGGGAGCAGGTTTGTGGCTCAGAGAACCGCACACTCCCCGTCTGAAAGGGGCATCACAACTTAGCTTCCCTGATGGTCGTCACGTTGGAGTACAGGTCCGGTGTGCCCAGAACTTCTCATTTTTAGAGACGCTTAAAATCTAGATTTCTTTCTGAAATCTCCTAATTTTAAAATGGTGGCTCAAATTTCTTTCCAAATCTCTTTTTAAATTTTGTGTGAACCAAGACCATAATTTAGCTGATGGCTCTTCGCAGTAACTCGTGCTGTATTTAAAAGCTAAACATTTTATAAACTTGAACTCCTGATACTCTCTTACATTTAGAACACACCTACCACTATAATTTATGGAAACGTCCCTGAAGAAGTTTGGTATTTCATGATGCCCAGAGCTTCTAATTATTTCTGTCAGAAAAAAAGGGTAATTTCTACTTAGTCATGATTTTGTTAAATATAAACTTTTTTAAACAGTAATCTTAAAATGTCAGAGTATAATGTGGACCTTTTTGTTATTAAATATTTTGTGTTTTAGGTATCTTCATATCAAGAGATTATTATGATAACTAAATTGGACAACTCAGTTCTGCCCAAAATTTGTTACTTCCTTTTTGCTATTGTTGTTTTAATGGTGTTTTTCTTTCTTTAGATGTCAACTGTGAAAGAATATGTATAATACAAGGTTGAGATATGATTTTGGTACCATAAATAAGAAAAACAGTTTTTTCTATGTATTCTTTTAAGTAGATGGTAAAAGAAAGATACTATAAATTTTTTATCAAGCATTGATTCTTCTCTACATATACCTCTAACATGTAAATCACTCCTAAATTATGTTGGTAGGAAAAACCAGAAAAATAACTTAAAAAACATAGCCACAAATATTTAGGGGGCAAAAAATTCACCCTGTACAACTCAGTAATCCCTGAGAACCTCACTTTAGTGTAGTATAGACAGTCATTATTTGGAGCATGGATTATCAAGAAAAAATATCCAAAATATGTTCTAGTATTTTAATATCTTTATGTCTGAGAAAGAAAGTATATGTTAAAAAAGTATCCACAAGACTTAAAATACTTAAATGTTAGAGTCTTAAAGCCATAAAGTTCATTCACCTAGAAAGTTCAAGCATCCACAACTCCTTTGTTTACCACTATTGCAAGATTATTGTATTAGACTTTCCAAATTAATGATAATTATAAAAGATTGATTGGGAGAAAAGTAAGATATTCTGATTTGGTATCATTATGTATGTAAATAATATTTCCGTAGTCTACAGTGTATAAATTATTCTTACATAAATATGTATTTGTAACTTTTATGTGTCAATTATCTTTTAAACCAGAGTCCTTACTGGAAGGAAGCCCTTAACATATTAAAGCTGGTGGTGTCACGCTCTGCAAGTCTTGTTGTACCCAACGATGTCCCCAAGACCTATGGAGGAGACATAGGTTCTCCTGAAATATCCTTCACTAAGATTTTTAATAATGTTTCTAAGGAGTTGCCTGGGAAGACTTTAGATTTTCATTTTGATATATCCGAGGTAAGATGCTCAGGAATTGATAAAGATGCTCATTTGGGAATATTCATTCTTTCATCTTCTCATCCCACAGCGCTGCCTGAGCTCATACTGACTGGCAGACGCCTGTGATAGCTGTTACGAAAAGCAGGGTAGGGGTGGGGGGAAGGCAAATGCACATGCTGATCGGTGCTCGACTGGAAGTAAATTAAAAGTGCTACGGGAACATATAGCACCTACCTAAGGCATGGTCTCAGCAAGGAAGTAACATTGGAGCTGAGGGTTGAAAGACAGAGTAACCCTAGACAGGGAATTTGGGGAGGAGAGGTTAAATCCAGGGAAGCAGAGTGTGTGTGAATGAAGGCTTGTACGTGTGGGAAAGCATGGTGTTCTGGATGCTTCTGACAGTACAGCGTACCTTGAGTGCAGAGTTCAGAGAATGCAGGTAGAGTGTGATGAGAGATGAGGCTGGAGGCTCAGGAAGGATGAGAGCATAGAGATCTTACATTCCATAGTAACAAGCTGGTTTTATGTTAACACAGTAGGAGCTCTTAATGGATTTTTAGCTGGAATAGCAAATATCAGGATTTGCATTTTAAGAAGATCACTCTTGTAACAAGATGGAAAATAGCCCAGGGAGGAGGGAGGAAAATTAGTAGAGAATCTGTTAGGATAATCTGGGCACAAGATAACGTGGGACTATCCCAAAACAATTGCAGAGGAAAGGAAGAGGGAAACGATAGTTTACAAAAAGACCAAGGGGGTAACTGATGGGATCTGATGGGAGGGAGGAGGAGACATCAAGGCTTTGAGGAATGGTCTTGATGGTGGGTGAATGATGGCCCCAGGAAGGAGAGAGTGATGAGTTGGCTCTTGGACACGTAGACTCTGAAGTGACTAAAACATACTGATGGAGATGCCTAGTGGACAATTAGATGGAGGGTTTTCAGTGTTGTGTAAGTGGGTAGCTAAAACCATGGAAGGAAAACTAAAAAGAAAACAAGGCTAAAATAAAGTGAAACCTGAGAAGCCAAATATTTTAGGGCTAGACAAAGGCAGGACCCACCAGTCCAGAAGGAGAGCCGAAGCCTGACTTTGTTACATATTAATACAAATCTCATGTCAAGATTTTTGACCCTTACTGGGAATCCTGAGTTTTTTCCTCTGGCACCTGACTCTTGGTGGCTGTGATCCTATTGAAATGGTCTTTTGGAAGCCACGGGAATGATGTTTTAAGAAGGAAGTTACTGATCAAGTATTTTAGGGAGCTTGAGAAAGATAAAAAAAAAATTGAAGATCTAATTACGTTTTTATCGATTAGGATTATATAGATAAAAATATTTTTCATTGCAGTTTTAGTCTTGGTAATAGAATTTATCCAAAAATTTTTTGTGAGTCTTTCGGGTTATTTTTTTTAAATAGAGAATATGTTTATTGCTTACTTTGAAGTTAATTAACATCTGAGAATTTCTAATATGAAGTATGTAGCATGAGAACATGATAGAGAAACTTGGCATTCGTGTTTCTTCTGAGTTATAAATTGATCATATAACTTAATTATTTGAAGCAGTAATGCCAATTCTTAGAACATTTTATATGCTTAATTTTCATTCGTTTCACCAAACATTCTTTAGTACTTGCCATGCATAGACACTACAGATGTACAGAGGTGATTACACATGGCCCCGGGGACACGCGTGTAGTAGAAGAGACAGGCACAGTAGAAGAATTGACAGAATGGTAAATGTCCAAGTTTGATTACACAGAGCAGGTGGCGGTGTGAGAGAAGGCGTCCTTAGAAGTCTGGAGTCAAAATGAAAAGATGATTAGGGGTTTACTTACTGGATTTCCCATGCAAAGGAGCCAACACGTGCCAAATGTAGGTCTATAAAAAACCATAGTATGTTTGGGAAACAATAGCAAGCTCAGTTTTGCTGGAGTGTGAAGTTCTGGAGCGAGCTGGTAGTATTTGAGGCTGGGGAAACAAGAAGGAAACAGATAAAGAGATTTACTCGTATGGCATGCAAATGACGTTGAATTTTTTCTTCAAATGCAAATTCAAAATACTGTGCAAAGCAAAATAAATACAAAGGAGTTTTGCATTATCATAGAATTTTTACTGAAATAAATTTTGGGAATATTACACATCAGATTTGTAGTAAGAACCTACATAGAAATTTTCCTCTTTGAAGTTGTCACTTATCATCAATATTTGCTAAACCGCATTATTGAAGCACACTTAACTGTATGCATTGAAAAAACACCAACATTTAACAGCTATTAAATCTGGTGAGAATACAGCTGATTTTTTAAAATCTTTTTTATATTTTCTGAGCTCTCCACAAGGAGGATGTTTTACCACCATGGCAAGGGGGAGGTGGAGCTGGTGATTTTTAAAGAAAGCAGATTGCGTTTAGAATAGGAATAGGCTTTCTGATAATCCCAGGTATAAAGTTATTTCCAATAAAGTCAAGTCTCTTGATTAAAAAAAAAAATATCATTACCTTTGGTTTTTATAACGTCTACCTCATGCTAAGTAATTTCTCTCTTTATGTTGTTTTTTTGGCTGTTTGTAAAAAAAAAAAAAAGTCAATATGGTACGCTGTTAAGTCTTGTAAGTTTATGCAGAAATATTTGAGCCAAACGCTGGCATTTTGTTTGTGTGTAGACTCCAATTATTGGAAATAAATATGGTGATCAGCACAGTGCAGCTGGAAGAAATGGGAAACCAAAAGTCATCGCGGTCACTAGAAGTACTTCCTCGACATCTTCTGGCTCTAATTCTAATGCGCTGGTTCCTGTTAGTTGGAAAAGGCCACAGTTATCGCAGGTACGTGAGTAATAGCCAACTGAACAGTCACAGAACGGAAGAATCGGTTTTGTTATGTGTGTGAAAACTTGAGAATATGTCTTATTTCATCAGTAATCCTAACATTTGAATTTTTTTTTTTTTCTTTAGCGAAGAACAAGAGAAAAGCTAATGAATGTGCTTTCTCTCTGTGGTCCAGAATCCGGCCTCCCAAAGAATCCGTCGGTGAGTACCCACGAGAACACGTGTAAAGGTTTTAAAAATCATTCATTCCCCGAAGAAATGATTCTGTCTCTTTGCCTGCCTTTTCTAATTCACCTAACTTATGATATTAACTAAGAATGAAAAAAATACCTGTCTGTCGGGATGCCTGGCAGCGGGGGCTAATTAGGGATTCGACTCGTTGGACATGAAGACCAAGTTTAAGCTCTGAAGTTATTGAAGGTCGAGGCCTGCAGTGGCTTTGGGACGCTGATAGCTCGTGGGCAGAGTGATGAATCTGACAGATGGACTCTTTTTCTTTTTGTCTTTTTCTCCTTCCGTGTGGGGTGTCAGGTTGTATTTTCTTCTAATGAGGATTTGGAGGTCGGTGACCAACAGACCAGCCTCATCTCTACGACAGAGGACATAATTCAGGAGGAAGAAGCAGCCGTGGAAGATAACAGCAGCGAACAGCAGTTTGGTGTTTTTAAGGATTTCGACTTTTTAGATGTTGAGCTGGAAGACGCAGAGGTGAGGCTGTGGCCTTTCTTTGTTCATATTTGTAGAGTAGTCACGGTTGTGTGAGAACTAAGGCTTTGACCAGAGGGTCATTCCTCACTGAGGTCAGCGTAAGGTCATAAAGGTGAAACTCTAAATTAGGAACTAAAGGTGATTACCACAATTAATTGATAGCAGAATAAGTATGAAATAAAAGAACTGTCAGCTTTTCATCTTTATCTTTGGAAACATAAAAAATTTCTTCAAAATTATTTTTTAGGGTGTCCTTTAGTCTTAAATATTTTGCAGGAGGTATACAAATTAATATGCAACGAAAAAATAAAAAATTATATTAAAATTGATCAAACAACTTTAAAGAGGGTGGCACTTACCACTATATTGACTGTCAAGAAGACTTTGTCTTTCTAGAACTCTTCCCTTTGGCAAATGACTGAGGCTCTTCCTATGACGTTCCTGACCACTTTCTTCTTTATGACGTAGCTAACTCTCTCAAATGCCTTGTTTCATTGAATACCCAAAGGACTTTCTCCTCTAAGTTGTTTCAGTCTAGATTATATTGATAGAAGCTTTCTCGTATCAATGTAAATGGAAATTTAAATTCAAAAAGTAGCTTTCTTCTCTGACAAAACTGTGCTCATCCAGAGTGAGGCTTATACTCAGCTGTGGCCCAGCGAAGTCTCTGGCTGTTTTTCTGCAGTTCTCTGGGCTCCACCCTTCTCTGCATGTCAGCTTGACCTCACGCTACGGCAAGGTGGCCATCGCTGCTGTGTGCGAACGTAAGATCACACACAGAAGCTTCCAGAAATGCTCTCGGAAAAGTGAAGAAGTTGCTTTCCCAAATGCTCTGAGCAAACTTCCTGACACATCTCATTGGCCCAAGTTGGGACACACACCAATTTCTGAAACAGTCACCGTTGCAAATAGGATAGTATTGCCCTGGTTATCTTAGGCTAGCGGGGATCCATTCCTGGACCTGAGATCAGTTCCCTAAAACACAGTCTCTTAACCCTGAAAAGTTTATATCAAATAGGTTAAAAAAAAGAAAAAAAGTATACATTCTTAAATTGTTACAAATATCTGTATGCAAGAAGACGAAAATGCCTTAATATCAAGTATCTATACACCATTTCTTGATGTAATTTTTTCTGAAGAACCAAAACTCATATAGCTCATACGCATGCATCAACTCTGTCAAAGGGATGTTCCCTGTGGCTAAAATGTGACGGCCCGTCCCATAGCGCACTGTTAGCTGTTGACAGGAGACCGGTTGAGGGAGGTGAGATTCCCCTCCTCATGTGCCTCTGCTCCCCCTGCAGATGTGAGGATAGGACCACGGTGCCTCAGAGTCGCACAGATGCCTTCGTGCCACCTCGGGAGCTGTGCGGGCTCCTATTTTAATGTTTCACCGTGTACATGCTCCCAAAGACACAGTTGTGCAGGCTCATAGCAACTCAAGAGCAAGCACTATGCAGCACCTTGGAGGGTAGTAGCTTTTAAACCTTTTTTGACGCTATTCCACAGTTAATATATTTTATATACCTTCCAGGTATATACACAGACATGCCTTTAAAGGTTCTAAGAATATACATCCTTACTCTATGCTGTGCATGTTGATATTTTCTATTCTTTCTTTTCTTTTCATTTTTTTTTCCCCCAAAAAGGGCAGGTCACCACCCCCTAAGACTGATTTCACACTCGTCATTTGAAAATCATTGTAGGAAATAGGACAAACTCGCACAACCAGGCAGCAGAGTGGGATGAGTCAAAGAAACCTGTTGTTGTACCTTAAGGCCATGAGCAGCTTCTAAACTCTTGTGTAGTTATTTGTTTTTTTCCTCAGTTCAGATTTTAAAATACTAAAGGCAGGTTCTTGACATTTTTGAAATGGTAGGGTTAATTTTTTTTGTTGTTTGTTTGCTTTTTTTTGTTTAAAGAGCACTGTAAATGCTTTCAAGTTCATGCAGTACTTCAAAGTGTCAGTAGTAATGAACGTGGCTTCTAATAGAACCTTAGTCAGAATGGATTAAAGATGCTTATTGTAGTTCTGTCTTTAATGCAAGTCATAGTAATCTGAGGGGCAAGGGTGAGGATGCTCATTTGTACCTCATAATTAGTCCAAATCAAATGATACAGACTTTCTAGAACCTGGATCTAATCTTATTTAAAACATGGTAACAAAATATTTTGATTGCTACAAAACAAGCTTAATTACTAATGAAACTTCTAAAATGTTCTCCTACTTCAAAAGCCCACAATGTCTATTCACTCACCAAATATATATTAAGGGCTGCTGCCATGATTCTGTGTTATGCTGCATAATAATATGTAAAATGTCCTTAGGAACGTGGTTTTCAAACTTGGACCTGCAAAGGCCAAATGAGTAGAGCTCCTGGGTATTGTCTTCAACCAGAGCGGCTCTGGTTTTAGTAGTTTTGCACAATTGACTTCCATCTAAAATTTCATTTGAAATACATACTCTTCTGCTTTATTTTATTAAAAAGAAAAGAAAAATTTGAAAACCTCTAATCTGGACAATAGGCATTTGTATCACTAAGTAAAGTGATACAAATAAATCATATTTTGCTAGCCAACTCAGTGTAATTTGTCATATCAAGGCCTGAGAAAGATTGTAAGAATTGTATTTATAGCCTTAGAAAAGCAGGATCAGCTTGTAATAACAGAAACATAACTTACATAAATCCTTAAGTGGGATGAAATTGAAATTTGTCATATTTCCTTTGAAATTGGCAACGGTTATATTTTGATAGCTGTGATCTTGATTTTAAATTATTTTATAGTAAAAAAAAATGACCATCGAATTTGGCTAGAACCATCCTACAGATTGAACTAATTGTGACTTTGTATGTTGTCAGTTGAATGTGGGTACTTTAAGTCAGTTTTTGCATTGTACCAAGTATGAAATCTATGTAAATTTGGAAGATTTTCTTAAAGTTTGTGTTGCCAAAGTGTATCATAGAAATGTTGTTTTAAGTGTCTGTCTCTGACTTTTTCACGATCTATGATGCCTAACGAAGTAGTTTGAGTCACATGTTGGCTTCCTGCGCAAAGCTTAATCCAGAGCTTGAATCAGTCTTTGAGTTTGAGAAATCACAGAGTTTTCCCCCAAAAGTGTAGCATATATTTAAATGTTTGTCTTCGTTCTTTCTAATTCTGTGTGTTTTCCTTTTTGCTAACCAGGAGCTGCAGGTGAGTTGTAGCTCGGTGCTGTGGATTGTTTACTTGTTGTCATCTGCCATGTATTTGTCTTCTTTGTAGTCTCATTCGTGTTTGTGCGTTAGAATAGAAGTGGCCTAGATACTAGATTTGGTTGGTCCCCAGTAATACAAGATAGAAAGTCAAGAAAATTTAGTTAACACAGATTGTCAACCAAATAATTTCGGTCCCTTTAAACATAAATACTTAATGGCGAGTTAAGAGTTTAAAGAAATTGAAGGGCTGATTGAAACTCTGCTTTTGATGATGCATTAAGTATTTTTCGTCTTGGTATGTGTTTTCCTGGTATATTGCGTTTCCTACATTGATACATACCCTTGAGGTCTTAGAAATCACGTCTTGCTTTTTCCAGGGTGAAAGTATGGACAATTTCAACTGGGGAGTCCGCAGGCGCTCCCTGGACGGTATCGACAAAGGGGACACGCCCTCCCTCCAGGAATGCCAGTGTTCCAGCAGCACCCCCAGCCTGAACCTGACAAACCAGGAGGACACGGACGAGTCCTCGGAAGAAGAAGCGGCTCTCACGGCAAGCCAGATCCTCTCGCGCACGCAGATGGTATACAGCTCCCTTTGCATGTAGAGACAGCTGCTCCCATTTCCCTCTTAACTTCCAACTCAGTAATTATTGTTGCTCGATTTCCCACTTTTTATTTTAATATGGGTAAAATGCACACACTGAAGTGAAAATGCAAAGTTGCAGTGGCAATGATGTGCTGTTCTGTTATTCATGACAGAACTAAGCCGATAGAGTTGAAACTGCACACCCGTCAGCAGTGAGACCTATCTTACCTTGCCTCTCTCCTGCTCGCGGTAAGTTGCTCTGGGCACTTTTCAAGACCCTCGTCTTGATCAATACCTATTTTTTGTATCAGTGTGTGCAAACAACACCGCTTAATTCGCCACCCACTTTTCTTTCCTGGCTAGCCTGGAAGGACAGAGCGCGACTGCGGTCCCTTTCCAGATCAAGTCGGTTATGTGGGGGCTTTGGCTCCCGTCCCGCAGACTGGGCGCCGCAGCAGCAGTCTGCTGTTTCAGAGTGGTGGGCGTGCGGGGAAGGCCGAGGCAGTGCGGCGGTAGGGCCGGGGCTGGAGAAGGGCTGTGTGAGGAGCAAGGGGCAGGCAGAATAGCCACCCTGGTGCAGGTGACACGGACGCAACCAGCAGACCAGGCGCCGGCTACCGTTAGGCAGCGCTATGGGAATGCCTTTTTCATGCTAAGCTAAACTAGACGCCCTTTCATTGAGATCCATTTGTTCCGCGCTCCGCTGGCAAAGTGCTGGCCGCAGTGTGGGACGGCGGGCCCGAGACAGCTGCGGACAACGTGCAAAGTTGTCGCTTTGTGGTTGGCCTCCCCCCCAGCTCTCCTGCTCTGGTATCTCACTGTTGCCCACAGCAATCTAAGCAATAGATGGTAAACTGCTACCGAGAGCAACAGCCAGTTACCACTTACTGAGCAGTTGCAACGCGCCAGGCTCCGCTGGACGTGTTTTACGTGCATTAGTCACCACCCCTCTGCCCCCAGCCACGCGCGGCAAGACTGGTTGTTGCAATTGTGCAGATTAAATGTCTTGTCCCGGGACGCATGACTGGTATGTGGATTTGGAGGGCTTGGTCGTCCTCCGTGGAGCCGTTGTCGTTCAAAGGAGTGGTCGAGTTGCCGGCAACCTTGACTGACCGAGGCGCACTCGGTGTCTGTGGAGCCAGACTCTGGGCTCAGGGGCTGGCTTTGCCTCTGTTCAGCTGTGGCTCGGGGTACACAAACCGTCGCCCGCACTGGGCCTTGCCTCCGTGCACCTGTAGGCTTGGGCTGGCTCCGCTCGCCGTGTGACTGGGGTCAAGTTACCTAACCTCTCCTTTAAAACAGGACTCCCGAGAGCATCCGCCTCCTGGGAGTTTTAGGAGGAGGAAAGCCACCTCGCATATAGTAAGTGCTTAAGAAAGATTAGCTCTCACGAGAGCCCTGGGGCAGACCTGACTGTCTACTTCCCAGGCCAACCCCAGGCGTGGTGGTATTGAGGGTAAAAAAGAAAAAAACTTTTTTTGGAAGTTGCTTCCTCCTCACAGGAAAAAAAATTTAAGTTTAGCCTTAACATACTCTAAATCAGGAACTCGATGTTTCTTATTGTAAATATTGATTCTGAAAAAATTAGAACCCTGCTTAAAAGGAAAAAGTGTAATATTCTCTTTTTTCTAATTGATAATTACTATTTTTCAAAGAAAATAAACCCCACCAGTAATGGATTGCCATTCTAACAACTTTGCATCATTTTCCTAATTCTTTCCGTGTTATTGCAATTGCGTGGAATTGATCCTTGTTTAAATAGGGGAATTGCTGGTTCAGACTGCTTCGTGCGACCACCGGGGGGTCAGAGAGCTCCTGCCTTTAAAATCCTCAGACCAACTGAAAGACAAAACGTTGCCATAAAAAATATGAGTTTTAGCTCAGGGTTTACACAGTTACATAGAGCTCTTGCCCTTTGATAGTTTTTGCTTAGCAAAATGTAACCAACCCGTTTGTGCAGTTAGTTCTGCCGAGGGGTCAGCGCTTACGTTGACAGACACCCATGCCGGCTTCCCCTGGATGGAAAGAAAGGTAATTTTAGGAAATCGCGGAAGCTCTTTACAGCTAACGCCTAAAATGTTTGGTGATAGAGACTGTTTCTTGTGGCTTCTGTGACCTCTGCTGACTCACCGTCTCTCCCTTTAGCTGAACAGCGATTCGGCTGCGGACGAAACGGTCCCGGACCAGCCCGACTCCCTCCTCCACTCTCGGGACTCCACGGGCAGCGTGACAGCAGAGGAGGTGCTTCAAATCAGAGATGGGACCCCAAGTCTGGAGGCTTCTCTGGACAGTGCTAACAGCCAGCTGCCTGAGGTGGGGAGAGACGGGGGCTGGTGCTTGGCCGATCTGGGCTCTTTTTAGCGCTCTGTCCCGGCCCTTGCTTTCCTTTCCAAACGGTTTTGCAATTCTTTGATTTGTTTCCAGTATTTCTAACCTGGTAGGTTGTTTTAAATGAGATGCGGCCCAATCTGATTTCGTTCTAAAGTCGACAGGTGAAAGGAACGACCTACAGGTTAAAAATCTCCTGGGCTTTAATGAGCGTTGCGCATCGCGGAGCGCGATCAGGTTCACGCACAGACGCTTCTGGGTGGCGGCGTCGCCTGCGGGCTGTGTCTTCCTCCAAGGGCCGCTTTCGTTTTTCCTCCTCTTGCTCTGTCCTGGGTTTATGTGATCAGTGCTGGGATTGGGATTAAAACCTCAGGCCAGCTGTGTTAGCAGCCGTTCAACGAAACCTTTTAAAAAGACGTTGGAACCACTAGTATTGTTTTTTGGAAAGGCCTGTGAGAAGTAAGCCAGATTTCAAGCTAATGACCAAAAATAAGTAAGTATAAGTTTTCTTAGTGGGTTTTTCTTTTTAAGATTATAATGGATATTCTTTTTATATAATTGCTATAGCTCTGTCATATGTGCTTTTTATACCTTGGTAAATATTAGGGAAATACTGTATTTTTGTCAGTGTTAACAAAATTAATGTAGTTATGAGATCAAGACTAATGTATCAGATCTGATTGCAGTAAAGTGAATTCTCATGTTCGTAGGAGGCTGATTATTTCACGTGTGTGAATCCTCTTCAGCAGTAAGCAGACACATTTCGAAATGAAGGCGTTTTGGCTTCCTCATTAGCAATCCTTAAAATGCTTGTCCTAGTATGGCGAAAGTTTAGATGATTCAATTCAACAAGTATTTGTTTTGATTTCAGTGGACACCAGGCATTCAGCTAGATGCTAGAAAGAAGAATAGGGCATCACCCTGTTCTCAGGGAGTTCGCTGTATATTAAGGGAAACAAAGAAGGCTTTTTAAAAAAAACAGGAAGTCAGAAATAGATACGTTCAAGGCTTTGTGAAAACTCAGAGTGGAGCAATCAGCTATGGTGGCAAAGGACAGGCTTCCCGGCGACTGGGACATCCCAGGCAAAGGGGCACCGAATGGAAGCCATGGCAGCATGAAAGAGCGTGGTCTGCTCAGGTCGCAGCAGGAAATTCAGTATTTATAGAGTGAACTGGGGAGAGGAACGGCAGTAGAAGAGGCAGACAGCGTCTAAGACGGGAGAGGTCCGGAAGCCATCCGAGAGGCTCAGCCTTCGTCTTGAGATAATAGGAAGGCGTTTGGATTTGCAGTCTTTCGAGAGGCAGCTGTTACGTGACGGGCCCTGCGCCAGATGCCGAGGTGGAAATAGGTGGCACGTGAGCGTTCGTGCTTTAACCAGGTCCATCGAGCCCCTGCCCCTCTCACGGTGCCGTCCTAGGTCCTGGGTGAGACACACCAAGGCTCTGGTTTTGCGGAGCTTCGTTCTAGGAGGAGAGACAGATGATAGGTCAAACAAATAAAATATAAATACTGTATCAGGAAATGTTCATTTTATTGGTCATATTAAAATCTAACAGTAATGTGGGCTGAGGAGAGGGAGAAAGTTAGGGTGGCATTTGAAGTGAAACCTAAGTGACAAAAGGAGCCAGCCCTTGACGCTTTGGAGGAAGAATGTTCCAGGCAGAGGAAGCAACAGTTGAAAAGACCCTGGTGTATCTGAAGTGTAAAGAGCTGGCCCGCGGGCCGGTGAGCGGTGAGCAAGGAGTCCAGGGTGGGCCAGGGTACATTCATGACGCGTCCTCCGGGCCGCGCAGCAGGTAGCCGTTAAAACCAGGACTTTAAGCAGAAGGAGGACATGATCTTGCACTTGCCATCCCCTGGTGTATATTTTTGTCATTTGCATATAGCCTAACACTGTTATTAGATTGTAAACTAACTGTGGTTAGGAATTAATTCATACCAGGGCACCCAGGCTAGTCTAAGGTCAGGGGCTCTGACTTTCACTTACTTTTCATAGTTTGGAAGGAAAATTCTATTTTTATCCATGAAAATGAGACAAGAAACTGTTGTACAGCTAAGAAGAAAGTTAGGTCTAAATACTGAAAGAAGCTGATCTTTGTTCCTGAAACTGTGAGACCGTTTGCATTTATTTCCAAACTGATGAAATTAATATTCACGCATATTAGGAGCCGGTGTTGATTCCGTCATGCTATATACTTCGGAAGTACAGTGTGGCTCACTCCTTCCGCCAATACCTGTTTAGCTTCTACTAATACTGTGGACCAGTCACGTAGCAACATTATCTCAGCAACGTTACAGTGGATGGGAAGAGGAAAACCACTAGTATACTTTATAGCTTATGTTTTCATTATTGTTTACTTAGGTTTAAGAGAATGTTTCATTCTTTTTGATAGATGAGCTTGTGATTCATTTAATTTTCAAAAACGTAATAGTCTAAAGTTTCCTGATGCTCAGTGGTGAAGCTTTATCGATACTCAGAGCCAAAATGAGTTTATTATAGACTTATTCCCTGGAAACGACCTTTACATCACAATTGTTCAGGTCATTTGTGGCAGTGAGGCTGCGCTGGTTGTGCCGGGTCAGCATCCTTCCGACTGGGCTAGGCCGTTCCTGCTCTGGGGGCAGCCTTGCAGGCCAGTGGGCGGCTGTCGTGAACCATCTCTCCTGCTTATGTTCAGAATTCACTGTGTTGTGGTATAATGAAAGAAATGACATTTCAGAGAAGAGAGAATTTATAATAGTAATAATATAAAGTTTTACTTGTATAGAATTAGAATATAGATGAGAGAAGATATTTTACCAAAGGACATATTTCTAAGTAAACACCTAGATCCTGTCACTTAAGAAGGAGGAGGAAAAAAAAAATCTCCTCGATGTTTCTATGTGACAATAGGTGATATATTGCAAAAAATCTTAAACCTGGGACAATTAAAAAAAAACAATTTTATAATATCATTTCAAAAACTTTAAAAATTAGACTGTGTAAATAAAGACTACTTAATAAAACAGACAGATGGCAATAATTATTATGTCATTAAATTCTTTTAATGTTTTTGAAGTCCACTAAAAATATTGTTTTGCAGGATTCCAGTTCAGTATTAAAGGAGGAACATGTTACAGCCTTCGAAGATGAAGGGTCATATATAATTCAGGAACAGCAGGATTCTCTCGTGTGTCAGGGAATTCTCGATTTAGAAGAGACTGAAATGCCAGAGCCTCTAGCTCCCGAAAGCTACCCCGAGTCAATCTGTGAAGAGGACGTCACCTTGGCTTTGAAAGAGCTGGATGAAAGGTGTGAAGAGGAGGAAGCGGATTTCTCCGGACTGTCCAGGTGAGAATATTGTATCGGACACACGGCGATGCGGTGAGACGCTTCTCCCCCACCGCCTCCCACCTGCCTCTCTGTTCCACTTTACCTACTTTGATTTTTGTGTGTTTTAGTCTATAGTCTTCCTTTTTAAAGATAAAATGGCTTATTATGATGGGTTTTTTCTCTGTTATTGACATTCAATTAAAAAAAACAATTAGGCCATTCTCAAAACATTCCGCATTTAGAAGCACACCAGATACCTTTGTTGGCAAATGCCAAATAGCCAAGTATCTGTGATACCAAAATAAATCTGAAATAGAGACAAAAATTGATTTACGGTTTCATTATCAATTGTCAGATTTTTTTTTTTTTTGAGACAGAGTCTCACTGTGTTGCCCGGGCTAGAGTGCTGTGGCATCATCTTAGCTCACAGCAACCTCAGACTCCAGGGCTCAAGCGATCCTCCTGCCTCAGCCTCCCGAGTAGCTGGGACTACAGGCATGCGCCACCATGCCCGGCTAATTTTTTCTAGATATTTTTAGTTGTCCAATTAATTTCTTTGTATTTTTAGTAGAGACGGGGTCTTGCTCTTGCTCAGGCTGGTTTCGAACCCCTGAGCTCAAACAATCTGCCCGCCTTGGCCTCCCAGAGAGCTGGGATTACAGGCGTGAGCCACTAAAATGAAAGCATTCTAATCTGTTATCATCCACAGAAGTTACTGAAATGAATCCACAGCAGGGGCATATTATGGGACTTGGGTCATTTTAAGGCAGTCACTTGAAATTAGAGTCCTAATTCTAAAAGTGTGAAGTAGAAAACACGAATTTGCTTATTCGTGCTTTCTTACAAAGTTTAGGTCGTGGGCATTTCCTCAGTCAGTGTGTCCACGTGAATAAAAATAACCCGTGTTGAATGACCTGAACCATTTCACGTGGTTGAGTCTGCGCTTTTAAGGTCTCGTTAAGTGACTGTGCTGTTCGTGTTAACAGTCAAGACGAAGAAGAGCAGGACGGCTTCCCGGAAGCACAGACGTCGCCTCTGCCCTCGCCGTTTCTTTCTGCCATCATCGCCGCCTTCCAGCCCGTGGCGTGCGACGAC